>JAGFMF010011723.1:483848-494462 GCA_019455555.1 Galemys pyrenaicus | reverse complement strand
GCACTGGTGAGATGGTGATGGGGAATACATGGGGATTACAATTAATGGCAAGTATATGTAAATTTTAAAATATTTTAATAAAAAAAAGGAAAAAAAAATTAATCTACCAAAAGACTAGTCAAGGGCCTTCCTGGTGGCACAAGGGGTTAAGTTGTAGCACTAACAAGCAATCCATGAGTTCGATCCCTGGCCAGGGAATGACCAACATGGCACAGACCTCTCCTGTCTCACCCACTGCTCCCCTCAGCAGTGCATTTCAGTAGATATGCCTGTTCTGTTCCCCACTGTCTCTGTTGAATCCTCTCACTAACTCCCGGCACCTCTGGCCTATACCCTGGTTCTTGTATGCATAAATAAATAAATCTTAAAAAAAAAAAAAAAAGACTAGTCAAAACCAATTCAGACATTCTTTAAACTACAATATGAGGGGACCTCCCTGATGGCTTGGGGTTAAGTACTATCACTGCTAAGGCCTGGGTTACATCCCCAGCCAGGGAGCTAACTCATATGCGGAGCAGCATAACTCTACCGTGTTGCCCTGTTGCTCTCCTCAACAGTGTATTTCAGTAAATCCGCCTGCTCTGCTCCCCATGGTGCCTCTGGGGTATCCTCTTAGTCCTCCTACCTTCCCTTAGAAACACTCAGGCATATCCTTAACACCTAGATTTCCCCAAAAAGAGCCTAAAAGTACAGTTTATGTTATAAATGGGAAATAAAAAGGTGATACAAGCATCCTGACCACACCACAAAGGAACACCCAGTATTTATAACCCAAATTGTTAAATCAAATCAAATTGTTCTCTATCACCACCTGCTGGTTTACTATTTGAATAGCATCAAGAGAAAACAACTCTAAACCATTTATTGGAGATGCTTACTGAAGTATTTAGGGATGAAGTGTCATAATGTCTGTGACTAATTTTGAAATCATTCAGAAAAAATATGGAGCCAATATGGCAAAGTGTTGATAACTGTTGGATCAAGGTGATAGGTATAAGAAATTGTTCATTGTAGCATTCTGCTTTTGGAAACTCATTAAAAACAATAAATCAACTTCACTATAAATCATAATAAATGCAGTTAACACTGAGAATGAATTATACCAAAAGACTAAGCAAGAGACTTACGGGTCAATTGTGACTCTAATACAGGACATTTTTGGGTCTCTTTGTTTGTTGTCTGCTGCATTGACTGAAAGAAAAGAAAATACACATTTCTAATAAAGTATTTCAAAATATTTTTAAAGAGACAAAAAGAAAAAATTCCCCATAGCACAGAAATAGTATTGCTAATTAATTAACATCTATAAATAGCAGATGTCAATTTAGCAGTCTTTATTCACTGCACTATTTCTAGGAAAGAATTCAGTTTCTTAGATTTCACTAGACTTGCCTCACCTTTGCTACTGTTTGAAATGAAAGGCGTTCTGGTTAGGGGGTTTCCTAGGGATATTTTTTTTGGAAGGATTTGACCAATAGCTCTTTTTAAAGAAAGCATTTACTCACCTAGAATCTCATCAAAGATTTTGTACAAACCAGGAACAAAAGTGACTTCCCTATAGTTAATGCCAACATCTTCATCGTAAACCCACATTTGCTAGAAATAAGGCAAAAGAAATAGTTACTTTTACCCTACATTGTTTTATCACCATGATCACTAAAAAGCATTCTGTATTAAATTCTCTATTTGATAGCTTTGGCCAGTTCCAATGCCAAGCAGAGATAATTAACCTGGAAAATTATACATTTTAACTATTTAGTAACTGCATTTAATTATTGTCTCTGTACCTGGGTCACTAATTCCACAGAGCCAATGTAGGTGTCTGGACGAAGCAATATATGTTCCAGTTGGGTTTTCTTTTGATAGATCCTTTCAATAGACAGTCTTTTCTTAGCATCTTCATTTTTCTTTGTCTTGTTGATTTGCATATTTTCATTTACAGGCTAGTAATTTTTAAAAACATCGAAAAAAGTTTTAATCATAGGTTTAGCAAAAGCTATGAACAAAAACGTCTATCATGATGCTATGCTTAAACACACGAGAACATATCACCATCTTTACGTAAATATTGGTGGCGTCTGCATTATTTTGCACAAACATGGTAATTTAAATGCAGTGCAGCCTATTCCCAGGTGTTAGTTGAAATGCATATTATCTCACCCAATGACTGACATTCAGATTTCCCCCTCAGGTTTTAGAGGTCATCAATAAAACACACCCACTTGCTGCACCGACTTCACAGATATTTACTGAGTGGCTGCTGTGTCCCGGGGACATAGGAGATTCGAGCTGAGCAGCCGTCTGGGAGGCTCTGGAGTCAATCCTTTGGCCACGGCCACGTTTTGGATGCAGAAGGACAAATTTGAGCAACGCGGACGGGTGGGCTCCTGACTAGGAACCCGGGTTACGCTCTGCAACTTGAAGGTCGGCGACCTTCAAGCCCATTTTCTACCTGAGGGGAGAGCGGCGACCGCCACACACGGGACTACTGATATAGTTATAACACCGATCTACTGACTCTTGTCCCTAAAATAAAGCACTACGCTCTAAAAACCAACTTAGCCGTTAATACTAGGCTATCAGCACCGGAGGGGCTTTCGCCTCTTCACGATCACTTCGAGTCTCGGAGCACACCCGGGTTTCCGGCCCGCGGCGGCCACACCACAGCTCCGGCCCCTCACCCCTCACCCGCAGCCAGGGAGTCGTCGGGCCGTGTTGAGGCTCCACGATCCGGCCCCTTCCGCGAGCTGTACCTGCAGAGGTGACACCTCCATGGTGACGATCGTGAAGGGGCTCGAGAACCCTGCAAGAGACTAAACCGGCAGCACCCACGAGATAAGAGGGTGAGCAAGCCGCCTCCTCACCGACGCACGTCAGTTAGGGAAGCGCCTCCAGTTGCATTTGAACCTTTGCCTAGCCCGCCCAAACCAGATAAGCCAATCTCTGACTCGCTCTCACCGGTTCCGTGCATAAGGACCAATCGTAACCAGTTTTTTATATTCACCAATGACTGGCCAATTTCGCCGGGGGCTGGTTCGAATGAACCAATTACACCAGGGAGGCGGGACTAGAAACCTTTCAAAAGGCACCAATTGGAGTCGTAGCCGAGAGACCGACAAGAGAGTCTGGCCAATGAGGAGAGCTCGTTTGTTCTGTCCGCGCAGAACTCTGAAGAGACACACTGTGGAAGCGGGAAGGGGTTTTTCTGAGGGGCAGGCTAGTGTGAAGTAAGGAAAAAGAAGGATGTGTGTATTCCAGGCCCTGCTAACTTACTTCAGATCCATTAAATCTAATAATCGTCTTCGGTCCCGTGCTTTTATAGCCAGAGTAACGAAAGCCCTAGCTTCATTTTCCTGAGGAAAAGGCGTGGCTTTCTGCACCCACAGCCTGGCGATTTGGTGAAACCAACTGGGTCTGGTTTCTGCCTCAGGGCCCCGTCCCCGCAAAGAATTTAATTTCCAAGGGTGAATGTGCCATTGTGGTTTTGGTGTAAAGGACGGGAAGAGAGAGCTCACGCCAAAGGAGCCGCCTTCAAGTCCCCTGAAGACCCGCTAGAAAGGCAACTGATCAATGAAAGTGACTAATACACAGTCACAGCCTGAGGAGCTGAGGGACGCTTTGGACTGAAACTTTCACCTTAGACAGTCAGTGGAATGATTAGATACTTTTCCTCTCAGACCAGGTGTTCAGATTTGACAAGAAAATGCCCACAAATATATTATTACCACTAACTTCACACACCTATAAATGTTTGGGGTTCTTTCCTTCTAAATTCACAATATCGAAATGACTTAAAAAAAAAAATCTATCCCTTAGAAGATGCTAGAAGATGTGCAGTTATTTAACTGCGCAATTTGAGTGCTGCTTATTCCATCTGAACCACCTCCTTCCAGTCACTACTCCCAAGTTTCAATCCCAACTCAGCAATTTACCAGTCGTGTGATGTTAAGGGAGGAAGCTTCTCAGTGCTTTCGTTTCCTCTGTTAGAAAAGGGAATGAAAAGAATAGTATTACCTCAGAGTTGTGTGAGGATTATGCCGGATAAATGTGAGGGGATTAGTATGAAAGGCTAAGGATATCAGACTCAGGAAGTGGGAGTTTTCCTTAGGCTGGCATATGATAGTTTGTGGAATCAATTCTTTTCTAAAAGAAATCAGAGGTCAGCTGTTTGTGAAACCACTGTAGTCTATCCAGTGTCCACTCTGCTGACAAAGCCCAGAGAGGGCCAGTGCGGAGGGGGTATGACTTGACTAGAAGTCAAGGATGGAGGTGGCCCATAGGCAAGGGGAATCAGGAAAGGGAGGGATGAGATTCAGCATCACTTTGGTCCCCATCTTCCTGTTTCCTAGCTTCTAGTAGTTCCTGGGTGTTTTGGGCTCCACTCTGCTCATGTTGTATGTTGAGACAGGAAGACTCAATGCTAGGACCACCAGGGCCTCAGAGCAGTTGTAGGGAAGCCCACCCAGTAGTTTCTGCTCATCCTTACCAGACCCTGGGTTCCAGAGTTCATGTGTCACTTTGTAGCTTCCCTAGGACAGAGGATGACCCTGTCACAGACGAGCCACCCTGCCTTCAGCCTCCTGGCATGCAGAGGCCCCAAAATGAGGTGGGCATGCTTACTCCAGGTCTCCTACATCACCTCTTGGCTTATATCCTGTGGCTCACGGGAGCCTTCGGTACCTTATAATATCCAATTCAGGATGAGACAACCAAAATTTAATAAGCAATTCCAACCCATTTTCTAGAACCTAGTTTTGAATCTCTCCTGCCTTGTGTGTCTTAGTTCCAAAACCTAGAGGCAGAACTGTAGAGTCACACATAACTAAAACAGAATTTCTCTGCACCTCAGTTTCCTCATGTCATTATCCTTTGTTAAACGTACAGAAAGCTAAGTGAGATATAGAAGCTCTTAGAAAAGCCTCCCAGCTTTCTAGCATAAGACCTGCAGAGGGTTTAGAAGTGGGGACTTCTCTTCAGCAGAAGAGCTGCTTCTCTGTCAGCCTCTCCTCCTTTGCAAACCTGTCATAGGACTTGTGGGGAATGGGACACTGAGGAGAGTCTGGAAAGGGCAAGCCTGGCAGGCATTGTCCACAAAAAGGGAATTCCAGGTGCCTGACAGCTACTAGTCCTGCGAGGTAAGAAGGTTGGGAGTCAGTTCCAGGAGGCTGGGGTAGGAAGAGAGTTTAACAGTCTTCCTAAGGGGTCTCCCTGGTGGCCTGGAGGTTAAAGTTTCTTAGCACTATCACTGCTAAGTCCAGAGTTTTCCTGGCCAGGGAGCTAATTCACATGTGGCACAGCAGACCTCTCCTGTCTTGCCCACTGCTCCCCTCAGCAGTGTATTTAAATAAATCCACCTGTTCTATTATTCATTTTGTCTCTCATTCCCCCCACATCTGGCCTACACCCCAAATATTCTACTGAAAAAAACAAAAACCACACACACACACACACACAACCACTCCTTCTAAGTATTTCCCTATCTCTCACTGTTACAGGGCAGGGAGAGAGGTGCTTTAACATTTTTAAACTTGCCTTTTTAAAATGGGTTCTGCCATCTGCCGTATTAAGATAAATATATAAGATTTTTAATGGAAAGGAATCTTAATACAATTAGAGTACAATACAGAAAGGACAAAGAATATAGTTATTAAGCATTTAAAGTTATTTATTTTTTTGAGGGTAAAAGTTTAGCTAAATAGGATTGGCTTAAAACAGGGCCTAAAAGCCTGCCACAAATTTAAAAGACCTTTCAGTAGAGACTTATAGAAAAGGGTTAGAAAGAGTTAGATAAATCTGGGAGGAAAAGAATAAAATTAAAATTAAGATGAAAGCTGCCATTATTAAGTTCCCCATAGGAGTCTCTTACTTATATTTGTTCTAACTAGTTTAAGATGAAAAAGCAAGTGCAGTTTCTTTACATGTTTTTCTGCTCTACGTACCTCCTCACACTTCTTTGCCACTCTTTATCCTGCTTCCTTTTTTTATTCTTTCCTTCTGTCCTCTTCATTTTTCTCTCCAATATCTTATTTTTGTTTAGTTTTACCTATTAGGGTGGAACTAGGATTTTGGAACTTTTTTTGGTGGGGGGACCACCCTGTTACACCACCTTCACTCAACTTGTCAGGGACATAAACAAGCAACTCTAGTCTTTGTCCCTTCTTCCCTAATCCCACTCATAGGACCATGTACTTGGGTCAGACTCTGGACCCCAGTATTCACTGGTTGTATGACCTTGGGCAAGTCAGTCAGTCTCACTGTACCTCTGTTTCTTCATCTAAAATGGGGATGAGAGAGATGACCCTTGCAAAGTGTTTAGTGCAGTGCCTGGCAAAAGTAACGACACAAAACTTGTTAGCAGGACTTTCCTACTTTCTTCCTGGGTCAGTTCTACAAGCCCCTTTCTCCAAAACCAATTCAGGGGGCATCCCTGGTGGCACAAGGGGTTAAGTTGCAGGACAATGAAGCTATCTGCCCTCAGCAGTGTACTTCAGTCAGTCTGCCTCTTCTGCTCCTCACTCAGTCTCTGGTGAATCCTCTCACCCTCTCACCTCTGGCCTACACCCCAGATCTTGTATGCATAAATAAATAAATAAAATAAATCTTTAAAAAATTCAAAATTCTCCTCATCCCAGGGAATCTTCTCAGACTGTCTATTGGCTTGAGATTCCCTTAAAACATTTGGAGTATATTTGCATATGCAGATAAGTTCCTTTGATAGGTATTCTGAGGTCATTTTCTTCTGTTGTTCAGTGTTTCCTGTCTTTTCATTCAACAGCTGTAGGGGGTGGGGTTACGAAGTAGTCCCAAAAGGAACTTGTCTTCTGCACAATCTGGGAGCTCCCCTTACAAGGGCAGTTTTTCTTCCCTCCAGTCAGCGGGCTGGATTGTAAGTGTAGCTCTGGATTTAGGGGATGGAAGAGGCCAGGCTGGGTCCCCTGGGAATTGCTGAAGAAGGCTGGGCCAGTACCACAGTACTTGTGTGATTAAGACTGGGTCAACAGCCCCTGTTTACCTTGAGGTTAACTAAGCAGTCTTTTTTTTTTAACCAGGAATACCAGCCTAGGGTTGGAGGAGGCCCGGTTCAAAGTGAGCTTAATAGCCTCTCCCTGCTAGTCTGCCCCTACAATTTTTAGTAGCCCCAGGACACTGGGGACATTGAAGGCATCCAGAGAGACAAGGGGGACTGCAAGGAAGGTTCCAGGAGGGAACGTCTACTCTGGACCAGAAATTAATTCCATGAATCTACTAAAATGTTATTCTCAGCGTTTAGCAGTCCAGTATTTATTAAGTCCAGTATTTATTAAAATTTAAAGTGTATATACCTTTTGGCTTAGCAATTTAAAATCTAGGAATACCAGGTACATTTACTTTCACATCTGTGCAAAGAAAATATGTACAAGATTATTTTGCATATTGTTTTTATTAGAAAAGAATTGTCAGGAATCTGATGGAATGGAGTAGCATATGCAGCTCTTAAAGAGAATGAACGTGCTCTAGATAGTTATACCGATATGAATATATCACTTTAATTATTGTTAGGTTTTAAGTGACCTGCCTGGTGGTGCAGGGGTTAAAGTCTCAGCACTATGAAGTTAATACCAGCCAGGGTGGCATGAATTCATGAATTCTTTGGTCCCTGCCCTGGGAGTTAACCCACACAGCACAGCAGACCTCTCAACAGTGTATTTCAGTAGATTTGCCTGTTCTGCTTCCATTCTGTCTCTGGTGAATCCTCTTACTGTCCCCTGCTCTCCCTCTCCCACTTCTGACCTACACCCCAGTTCTTGTATGTGTAAATAAATAAATAAAAATAATTTAAAAAGAAGAGTGATATACAAATATATAAAACAATTTAAATAAAATATTTCAATAAAATTATAAATAAATAAAAATAAAAATTTAAAGGTTAATTTACTTATGCATACAAGAACAGGGGTGTAGGTCAGAGGTATGGGGAGTAAGAGGACTCACCAGAGACAGAGTGGGGAACAGAACAGGCAGATCCACTGAAACACACTGCTGAGGAGAGCAGCGGGGGAGACAGGAGAGGTCTGCTGTGCCAGGTGGGCTGGCTCCCTGGCTGGGGATCAGACTCAGGCTTTGGCAGTGCTGAGACTTTCCCCTAGGCCACCAAGAGGCCCTTGAGTTAATGTTTTTATGCACTGAAAGCATTTGGAAGGAATTGTAAATAGTTGGAGGGGGAGAAACACTTCATATTTTACTCTGTATCCTATTTGAAAGTTCCAAAAGTAGAGATATGTATCATTTGTTAAAATTAAAAAAAAATTTTAAAGTTTAAATAAACAAAATTTAGATTTCTCTCAGAATTGTGGATCTTGATAATTCTCTGTGTTCATTACCTTTTGTCAACATTGACTTTTTAAGTGTTTGTTTTCAGTCATGCCCTACATCCTTCTGCTCCCTGTCCTCTTCCCTACCTCACTGAAGGCAGGCATATCTGTCTATACAAGCTTGGGTGAGAGTGTAAATTTTGTAGATAAAGATTTATTCTCAACAAACAGGCGAACCTACAGTAAACCTAGCGGTAAGGACTCTATAGAAAAATTCCATATTTGGGTCAAATGGAGGGACAGAATGTTGTCAAGGAAGTCCAAGCCTAGCTCTGCTGTTACTCGTTGCAGGACCTTGAGTAAATTCCCTCCTCTCTCTTAGTCTCCGTTCCCCACCTGTTAACTGAAGTCCAGTTAGCCCAGCTAGGTGAGTGGGCTGCAAAATGCTTTTCAGGGAGTCTTAGAGAGGTGCTGGTGGGTTGGGGAGGACAATAAGAGGGGGCAAGCTGCAGGTTCTCCAACCAACACAGCTCCACTTTTATTATTTTGGGTCCTGTGTAAGATTTAATTTAAAAATGGGGACCCACTACATATATATAAAATAAAAATCTTGTGCACTGAGTTGTTTTAAATCGGGGAATGCCTGTACATACGTCTTTGTCTTCCTTTTCCCCATCAGTGCCTAGAGTGGGACAGGAGCTCAAGTTCATTGAGACTGGGTTACGGTGCTCGCAGAAGCAGTTCTCTACTCTTTCCTCTCCTTTGGAAAACTCCCCCCTCTTCCAACCTCTTGGTCTAGTGCTGTAGCTGATCCAAGATCCCTGGTCAGTAGCCCAAGGCTCCGTGCTGCCTCTTCTCTAGCACTGGTGACTGCTGATGGCAGCTGCTGGAACTGTAGCTTAGACTTGCTCCTGTGCCTGCTAAAGGCTTGGTCAGCAAAACCTAGGCAAACACAACTATGAAACCCTCCCTGCCCCCTCAACCCCAGACTCTCCAGCTCCCCACATCCTTCCCCTATACCCCACAGAGTGGAAGTGGTAAAGGGAGTAGGACAGGGAGGCCCTCCCATCTGACAAGGGGCCAGGGCAGGGCCTCTCCACTCTCTCAATTCCTGCACCAGGAAGGGGAGGCAGAGTTGGGTTGAGTATCTCCATGGCCAGGCTTCCTGAATGCTCACCCCTGGTACTTCTACCTAGTTTTTAGAATCCACATGGGAAGTGGAATAAAAATGGACATCTCTGGCCATTTGTAAAGCCTGATGATAACTCCATGGAACTCCAGACCAGGGTTAGGTCTCCAGACCCCCTTCATAGATGATCTGAGAGACCAGGCAGATTGGAAAGGGGTGGAGTAGAGCAAATTATTCACCCGAATTAAATACAAGCTATATCCTTCTAGTTGGAGATTGAAGAAAATCATGATGTTTCCCAAAGGCCTGCAGCTAAATGCTACTTATGTTTCTGTCTCCTCCTTCTTGATTATGAGGAGAAAGAAGCTACATGAACTGGAAGGCAGGGATTTTGCAGAGCACAAAGAGGACTCAGTTGGAGCAGCAGACAGTCCTTTTCTTACTTGTGGGGTTAGAATAGTAGTAGAAGAAAGCCTGCATGAGCTTTTGAAATTAAGTTCTTTGAAGCTTGCTGAATATCCAAGAAAGGAGTTTGACCTACATAAATATTTCAGACAAGTGTAAGGAAGTATTCTATTTGAGTTTGGGGGAAAAAAAAGAAACCAGGATGAGATTAGTCTTTGATAGATAAGAAGAGGAAAATTAATAGGAGAAGTACTGATACAAGAAAGTGCCATATAGAGAAAGTTTCCAGTTACAGTTTGTCCAAGAATGGAAATTCTTAGGAGACAGGGACTTCTCTCACCGTTGGAATGTTCAAGCAGCCTCTAGGTAAGAATTGTCCAGGTATGCTGCAAGAAGGATCTTTCCAGAGTGAGGACTGAACTCAACAAGTTACAAGATTCCTTTTAATTTTAAGACCTAACGATTTTAAGGTTTTGCTGGAAAAGAAAGAATTCAGTCCTACAGATTACAAATGTGTCAGCCTGCATACTCAGAGCTAATTTCTTAAAATAAATCACACACACACACAAAGTTAACTGCATTTCAATTATGTATTAGTAAGCTCTTTACATAATCTCCTCTCCTAATCTTTGCAACAACCCTTTAAATGCTGGACATTGAGGGGTTAGGTACCTTCCTCAAGATTGTGAATTTCTTTTTTTTTTTTTTTTTTAAAGATTTATTTATTTATGCATACAAGCACTGGGGTACAGGCCAGAGGTGTGGGGGGGTGAGAGGATTCACCACAGA
>JAGFMF010011723.1:381126-483627 GCA_019455555.1 Galemys pyrenaicus | reverse complement strand
CCCTGGCCGGCAGCAGGGATCGAACTCATGCTGCAGTGGCTGCGGTTTGCTTCATAGTGCGTTGCTTAACCCACTGCGCCACCAGGGAGGCCCAAGATTGTGAATTTCTACTAACCTTTAAGCCTCAGGTCCAATGTCACCTTCCTTTGAAACTCCCTAACCACTCAGGCTCCTTTCTGTTTTCCCGGCATCCTGTGCATTTCTCCTCATGGCACAGCACTGATCACGATGTGTCCGCCTGTCCATCTCCATCTTCAGACCACAATCTTGCTTGAAGGCAGAGACTTACCTGCTCCTTTGTAGAGCACCTTGTACAACGCTGTCCAGTCAGGCGGCTCTGTCCTATCAGTATTATTATCGTCCACCTGGGGGCAGCATACCAACCAGCAGCCCCAACGCTGGAGCTACCTACTCTGCAGGGTTAGTCTGGCCACGTGAGTGATGGGAAAGGCGTGCACGCGCTCTGCCTGTACCTCTCACCCGCCTAGTGCTGGGCCCGAGGTACCACATTTTGCTTCATTAACTGGAGATTCAATGGAAGACTCAGTACTGATTATTGACATTGACAGAACTGCCTCTGGGGGCGCTGGAGCCGTTTCAGAGCAAAGGACCCAGCGAGGGAGCTGCAGGAATGTAAACCCAGAGGGGACCAGAAGGGGTCAGCTGCAGAGGTGCCGGGCAGATGCCTGAGTAAGGCTGCGCCCTGTGAGGTGAAAGGAGGAGGCAGAGTCTGCGAAGGCAAATATACCCTGCTTCTAACTGGGGAGGGGATAAAGAGAGGCCGCAGCCCCACAGTCTCTTCACAAGCCTTTTCTCCTATCTCTCTTTAAGATGCTCTGCTCTTCCTTTTTTTTTTTTTTTAAAGATTTATTTATTTATGCATACAAGCACTGGGGTATAGGCCAGAGGTGTGTGTGTGGGGGGGGAGGGGTGAGAGGATTCACCACAGAGAACAGGGAGCAGAACAGGCTGATCAACCGAAGTACACTGCTGAGGGGAGCAGCGGGTGAGGCAGGAGAGGTCTGCTGCACCATGTGGGTCCCCTCCCTGGCCGGCAGCAGGGATCGAACTCGTGCTGCAGTGGCTGCGGATGCTTCATAGTGTGTTGCTTAACCCACTGCGCCACCAGGGAGGCCCCTGCTCTGCTCTTCCTAGGTCACTCTAAGGATGGGGGTGGGGTGTACAGATGGGTGGGTCGGCCCTACATCTGCATGCCTCACAAGACCCCCGCAGAGAGGTGGGAGAGGCTTTCATCTGACCCCTGGATGCAGAGACAGGGCAGTCACGGATGTCTCTGTAGACACCCTCCTACTTCTCTTAGCTGGAGGGGGAAGGTGTGTTGGGGTGGCAGGGGTGGCGGTGCTGTAAGTGGTAGGGAGTGGGGGAAGAGCATCCACTCTTGCTGGAGCACCTTGAGAGAGGTGGAGCAGAGGAAGGAACGAGTGGAAGGGCAGGGTGATGCCTGGACTTACTCTTTGAGCATACGGGTGAGAGAAGACAGGCCGAGGGAAGCATCTGAATCATTTACATTGTAGAAAAGATATTTTCATAGGTGTCACTGACATGTCTAAGATCACACAACTCTCGGTCTGAGTTTCCACTACACACGGCTTCCTTGAAGCCAAGTGCATTCATCTTTTGTGTTTGAGGTAACGTGGTTTACAGGACTGTCTGTGGGTTACGGGTATAGGGTCACACCTCCTTCCCAGCCTCCTCATTTCCACCATTTTCCTCTCCCCTTCCCAGAAATTAATAGTGGAAAGTGAGATTTAAGAGGCATATTTGAGGATGTTGCTTCAGGAAGGAAGAGGAAGTAGGAGAGAAAGGAGGGAGGGCAGTCCTGAAGGAGGGGTACTCTGGCCTGTTTACTCGGTGCGATCCATCTGAGCACTGATTACCTTTCCAGAAGGATCTGGAGGACAAGGAGGCCCCTCCTGTCCTCTCTCACCAGAGTTAACCTGGGACACCAGTGGAGCCTCTCTCTCCCTTTGGCCTTGTGCTGGGAAGGGAGTAGAGGATAAGATGAACCCTCCAAGCCTTGGGGAAGACCCCTAAAGTACCAGGGAGGGAGGTAGAGTCAGGGAATCACAAGCTTGACTGAGTTCCTCCTATATGCTGGTCTAAGCCACACAGGGATGTGGGTACCGTGTCTTAAATAAGCAGCCTTTGCTGTGGGAATGAGTGGGTGTAGGGAAGGACATGGGGGTGACAAAGAAAATGAGGGTGAGAGTGAAAACAAAGGGGAGAGAAGGAAAGACAGGTACAGTTGTTGATGTGTCAATAACTCACATTCTAGTTGTGGCGTTCTAGCTGGAGAAAGGTGGGCTAAAAAACCCAGTGATGAGTGAGCAATCTTCAGAACAAAATGAAAAAGGGTATTGACGGTGGTTTCAGGGGTAGAGGATGCTGGTGGAGGGGGCAGAGGAGATGCATTCCTTTCACCTGCGGACTGGCTGAGCTGGAACAGACTCTTGCGTAGGAGGTCAGTGGTCCCCCAGCTCTATAGATTCTTGACCTAGCAGCCTCGTCCCACCTCTGAAATGGACAGAAACCCTAGATAAGGCTCTTGGGAGGTGTGATATTGTGATTTATAAGAAACATATATGGGGCCCTCCCTGGTGGCGCAAGGGGTTAAGTCTCAGCACCATGAGGCTATCAGCTGGCCAGGGAGCTGACCCACATAGTGCAGCAGACCTCTTCTTCCTCGCTTGCTGCTCCCCTCAGCTGTGCATTTCAGTCGATCTGCCTGTTCTGCTCCCCACTCTGTCTCTGGTGAATCCTCTCACCCCCCCCACACTTCTGGCCTGTACCCCAGTTCTTATATGCATAACTAAATAAATCTTTAAAAAAAAAAAAAAGAAACATATATGGTCTTCATCCTATTACTGATAAATGCCAAACCCTTGGCATTTATCCTAAGGAAAGTGATAAAGGTATCTTTTCTTATTTAATACTTGACCAAGGGGAGCTGCTGAGTGACCTCCTGAAGGGGCAGGTTGCTAGGAGAATTATCCCAGTGGGTTGGGATGTCTGGTCACCAGAAATCTTGAGAGGAGGGAAGGCTGGGTGAAGTGGGCAGGGGTGAGGAAGAAAGCTTGAAGCAGAAAGGCCAGTGTGAGGGACAAGAGATCCTGGCCTGGGCAGGAGGATGAGGCGGAAGACCTGGGACAAAGCAGAAGGCATGCTGGGCTGTCTGTGCAGTCCAGTGCTGCTGAGGAAGGGAGACATGCAGCTGGAGAGAGGGCCTAGCCCAGGAGTACGTGGGATCTCTCTGGACCCCAGGCCTTCTCTCTGGGCTCTTACGAGTCAGAGAATCCCTTGTGGGGTTTCTCTGGGTCTTGAACCCCCTTGGGGGAGTCACTCTGGGTTCAGAGGTCCTTTGGTTGTATCTTAGGATTGGGGTGGTGGGAGACAGAACCTGGAGGCCCGCCAGGGAGTGTGGGGAGAAGGGTATGGCATCTGCTCTGATTCTGGGTTTCTGATTTGTCAGGCTAGGAAGTGTCCTGGCAAAAAGACACCCTATTCTTTGACGTAACAGGTGTTAGGGGAGATAGGACAAAGTATTTCCCCACCCTAACATCTGTGTCTCTCTGCTCAAAGTCCCCTCTGTGACTCTCCCTTGGCAAGATTCAGACTGCTCCCCCGTACCCTAAAGTCCTGAGCCCATGACTGTGGGCAATACTCTGGCAGAGGCGGCAGCATGGCCCCTGGTGGCTGAGTCCGTAGCAGGTAGTAAATGTGTTTGGCCTAACACTTGGCTCAGTTCGTAGGAGCTGTGTTGCTGTGGGTGACCCTTATCCCTCTTGGGACAGTGACAGAGCACTCACGGGCCCCACACCATTCACTTGGTGGTCTCCTTTGCAGATTTTAGCCAGTGAGAAAGATCCTGTTGGTGCCCATCAACAGTGAAAACCCCAAAGGTTGAAGCCAGGCCAGGTTCTGGCAACAGGAATCCAGGGTCTTAGATTCCTAGACGGCCTGCCCAGGACTTCACAGATCAGAGTTCCCTCCCTCACTTTACAGATGGTAAAACCGAAGTTGAGGAAGGGGAAGTGGCTACAAAGCTGGAAGTAGCAGAGTTGACTAGACCGGGAGATATGAAACCGGATTCTGGCCAGCCCAACTGCAGATGGGCTCTGTTCTCCCCACTGCTTCCTTGCCTGTTTTTCACTTCTGGAGCTGCATATCCTGAGGGAAGGGCCCAGGTCCCATCTTTTGGACATGCTTTCTGCTCTGCTGTTCTGATCTCTCCAGGTGCGGGGAACTTGCTAGGGTCCCCAGTAGCCATCTTGATGTGCTATTGCTTGAGGGGGCTGCAGAAGATGCCCCACCTGGGGCCTGGACATAGTTGACACAGAGGGAAGCCGAGTCCCTTACTCACTATGAGCACAAGGGGCAGTTGGGGCAGCCAGGGAGGGGCTGGGAAGCCAAAGTTATGGGGTGGCCTAGTCATGCCAGTACCTCTCTGCTCTGATCCTCGACACCCAGTTTGCGCTCTGTACCCTGTGCCCTTGGCACTTGTTCAGAGTATGTCTGATGGCTGTTTTGGAAGACATTAAAACAGGGTGAATAATACAGACTTTGGAACCAGACTGCCTGGGTCCACACCCCTGATCTTCCACTTTCCTGCTGAGCTTTATATCTCTCTATGCCTCAGTTTCTCTATCTTAAGGGGATAATGATAGCATTTCTCTTGTGAGCATTTGGGCAGTGTTCCTTAAGTGCTGGTTTTCATTATTGTGTGCATTTTGCCTTCTCATTAGACAAGATGCTCCCTAGGGCAAGTCTGTCTGGTTGGGGAACCCTTGGAGACAGGACTGTCTCCCTCCCTTACCCCCCCCCCCAAAGGAATCCTGGAGAAACCATACCCAATTAGCTTTCTTCCTGTTGATATGCCAAGAAGCCCCCAGTCTCAGCACCCTGGATGTAGAATTGATCCTATGTGCTTCCCCACTGTGCTCCAGCTAAGCCTCCCCCAGGCCACCTGCACATATCTTAGATGTATTTCATTTAAAGGCCTGTCTTTCTGCACTAGCAGTGACCTCCTTGGGCAGAGTGGTTTTGGCCACCTCTGCATGCCCCGTATGTGGCACAAAGTCTGAGACAATGGAGTTCCAGTACATTGTGTTGCGTGAATGTTGGAGAGATGCTTGGAAGATTTCCTCATATCTATTTTCCTGTCTACCTGGAATTATCCCAGGCAGTGATATGGGGGGCAGGGCACCAAAGGGTGGACTGGGGGTGGTGGTGCTGGGGTAGATGTGTGACTATCTGTCTCACCTGGAAACCTTTTGGGATTTTCCACACTTACCCGCACTCAGTCATCTCCTCAACATACTTCCCTTGATTTCAGCCTGGCCTCTCCTCGTCTCTTTCCTCTATATCCCGGCACCTTTACTCCTCCCAGGTTTGCTGTCAAGAGGACCAGTCTTGCATTTAGATTAAACCATCTTTCTTGACACCATTTTATTCTCACAAGAGCTTCAAGTGATGACCCACCTCCATTTCACAGTGAGGGACATTCAAGCTCCAGGGGGTGGTGGCCATGTTCATACAAGCTGGCGGCAGAACTGGGTCCAGTGATGATGAAAGGGCACAGGGTTGGGGGGTGGGTTATAAATCAGGGACAGCTTGGACGTCCTCCAGGGACTTGTTTTGCCCTTTTCCATGCCTGATGGGATGGCCTGGAGAGCACTTCAGAAGCTGGTCCCTGCTCATCACTCCCCAGCCCTTCTGCAGTCTTGATGGCTGCCAGCAGGTAGTATTAATTTATAAATTTGGTTCTGTCCCTTCAGGTCCAGCTTCCAGCCCTTCTCTTCCTCCAATTACCTGGACAGTCTGCACTTGCAGAAAGTAGGAGGCCCAATCAATGAGAGAAAGACCCCTGCCCTGGGAGGGGAAGCAGGAAGACCCCCTCAGCGTGACTGCCCTATAGTTGTCTAGGCCGAGACCCTAAAACCCACACAGGTCACCAACTATGCCTGCACAGGCGCCCTTACCCTGAAACCAGCTCCAAGACACCAGAAGCCTTTGTGGAGGAAGAATGGGTAAGCATTAGGGGAACCTGACCGGGAACCTAGGATTGCGGGTGGGGGTGTAGGTAACAACAGGATCTCACAGAGGCCTTAGCCAGCTGTGACAGCAGCCCAAAGAGCAACCCAGGCAAATTGGAAAAAGGCACCCCTTCCTGGAGCCCCTGACTGCCACCTGCTGGAAGACTGTCAGAACAGTTTGACAAATGTACAGCGACTGCAAGTAAAATGGTGCCCCCTGGAGTTGTGCACTGCACAACTTGCACAGAAGGTGGCAATCTCCCCAGCCAGTCTCCCTTCTGGAGTGGGTCTGGGCAGTAGAGCAAACGCCCAGGAAGGAGGGAGGGGCTTGGCACTTCCCTCTCCGGGTGTTCGCTTGATTCCATCCTGGGGATGGCAGAGTGGACCCGCCGCCAGATGTGAGCCCTGGGAGAGGAGGTGGGGGCAACACTGGAAGGGGCAAGTGGAAGTAGAGTGCGGAGATGTCTGCGGGCCACGAGGCCTCCCACGCCTATACCTCTTTCCCCACCTCACCAGGCTTGTTTCCCTCGGTTGACTGGAAGCACTGGGTGGGTGGGAAGGGCTCTGGCCAGGGAGACAATTCGCCGAGCGGGGAGTCGGCGCTAGGAGGTCGCATCGTGCGTGCGGGCGTGTATGTGTGCGCGCGCGCGCGCGTGGGCTGTGAGCCGCCTGGTGGGGTCAGGGAAAAACCCTCCAAGGTCGCGGGGAAGGGGAACAAGAAGCAGCCCCTCGCGCCCCCTCTGTCCCCTCTCCCCGCCGGGGCTCGGTTCGGACCGCTCCCGGCGCCCGCCACGGCTTCCAAACTGCGCCGCTTCCTCCTTCGGCCAAAAGGACTTTCAGATGGTGTAGCCGCGGCGGCGGCTCAGGACAGCGCCCCCTCCCCCTAACGGCCGCCTCTCCCTCTCCCCCTCACCCCCACCCCGGCTCCCCCACCTCTGGGAAGGCGCTGGGGGTGTGGCCAGGGGCCGCTATAAAGTCCGGGGGAGCCGATCCCGGGCAGCCTCTCAACCCCTGCCCCCAGCTCGCCCTCCGCCCCCGCCCGGCCGAAGATGCGGCGCTGCGCCTCGGCGGTCAGGCTCGTTCGGCTCCAGCGCGCTTGCTAACTTCCCGAGCCGGGTCCCTGTGCGCCCGCCCGCCGCCCCGTCTCCCGCGCCTCCGGGTCAGTTCCTCCAGGCGCGCCGGGCGCTGCGGCCGCGTGTCCCTTGCTGCCTGCCTGCACCCGCGTCCCGTCCTCGCCCGGTCATGCTGCCCCTGTGCCTCGTGGCCGTGCTGCTGCTGGCCGCCGGGCCCGGGCCGAGCCTGGGCGACGAGGCCATCCACTGCCCGCCCTGCTCCGAGGAGAAGCTGGCGCGCTGCCGCCCCCCCGTGGGCTGCGAGGAGCTGGTGCGGGAGCCCGGCTGCGGCTGTTGCGCCACTTGCGCCCTGGCCAAAGGGATGCCCTGCGGGGTGTACACTCCCCGCTGCGGCTCGGGCCTGCGCTGCTACCCGCCCCGGGGGGTGGAGAAGCCCCTGCACACGCTGATGCACGGGCAAGGCGTGTGCATGGAGCTGGCGGAGATCGAAGCCATCCAGGAAAGCCTGCAGCCCTCTGGTAAGGTGCCCTGCCTGGCACGTCCTTCCTTTGAACCCCCCCTCCCAGAAGCCCCATTCCCATGCCGTCTGGCCTAAAAGGCCTTTGAAAATCCCCTGTGAGCAGAGAAGGCAGGTACGTGGCAGCGCCCGGCTGCTATGGGACAGGCTCAGCCGAGGAAACTGCTATCCAGTCCTTGGCAGCCTGTTGCCACCATCGAGGAGGACTCTGTCCTGTCTTTTCTTGTCAAACTCCCGAGAGTGCCCATTTGGGAGGAGAAGCCTCCAAGGTAGTCCTGGCTGCTGGTGCCAGAGTGGAAAATTAAGCGACCTGGTCCAGCAACCCCTCCCCCCCACCCCTTGAGACATCTGGAGGATGGGGAATGGTGGTGGGGGCTTCTTGATCCAGGGACCTTCCCACCCCCTGGCCCCAGGTGAACCTGCTGGGGTCTGAGAAGCCAGGGCTTGGCCTTTTGACACTGAGGCAGGGATGAGTGGGACATGCATAGGAGAGGGGCTTTGGCAGTGAGGGGCATCAGAGGTGCCCTTCCCATAGCCCCGACCAGCTCACTTAGCTGGTTTTTTTTTTTTGGTGGGGACCTGGAGAGCAGAGAGGTTGCTGCCAAACCTGGACTCTGCCTTCTGTCCTGACACTTAGGCGCCCCCACTCCTTTTTCCTGACAGGTGTTATCTGAGGTGGTAGAAGAAGCAAGTCTTGTCTTCCAGCCTAGAGCTGCGTGTGAGATGGGGTGGTGGGTAGGAGTGGGGGGAGAGGGGCTCAGAAGGCCCTTTGCCCTAAAGTCATTCTTACACATTCTCTTTTTCCATTTCTCAGTGAGCCTCTCAGTCCCTCCTTGGAATCTTTCCTAGTCTCTTCCCTCTCTCTTATTCTTTTGTTCTTCCTTGCTGTGTTTCTCTACCTCTTGTTTCACTAACAGCATTTCGTTTTCCTTTGGAGCTTCTGCCCACTGTCGGTTTCTCTCTCTTTCCCTGTCTCACTGCCCTTTTTTCTGTTTCTGTTTCTTCTCTCACTTTCATCTCAGCCTCTTTCTGGATCTCTGTCCCTGTTTTTTTTTTTTTTTTTCCCTGCCTTTCTGCCTGTCTCTTTTCTCTTTACTTTTGGAACCTTTCTGCTTTTCTGCACCTCTGCCTCTGGCTTCTGGTTCCCCGGGAATTCTGTTCTGCTCTCCCTGTACCCCTATCTGCGTCAGTCTTTTTTCCTGGTGCTTGAAGCTTCCATTGTCGCAGTCCGGATGCTGGGACTCAGCCCCAAGCTTCCTGCCCTGGGTCCCAGGCCGCTTAACTTCCTCAATCCTCTGCAGCTTGTTAGCGGGGAGGAAAGCAGGATGCAGGGAAAACAGGAAGGAGGTGGACCCCAGGGGTCTGGGCCTTGGGCCTCTCTACCCTTCCTGCCCCTGGCAGTGAGAGATGGGTCAGCAGAAAACATTGTAGGAGAAATGCTAGTCTGGCATCCAGCACATCTAGGAAGAGGGCTCCTGGGGGAGTAAGTCGCTGATCCTGGAGCAGAGATGCCAGTGCCAGTGGGCGAGGAGGGGCCCTGGCACCCCACGGGACTGGTAGTGAGGACTGAGCCGGTGGGATCCCCAGGCATAATGGGGCCCCTTTCCCTTCATATCATGTCTCCCGCTGGCAGAGGGGATCTGGCCCCAGAGCGGGTCGCGCTCCTTCTAGTGGTAGTTGCTCCTCCTCCTCTGTCACCAACATGAGCACAGGGCAGAAGAGCCCTAAGAGGATCTAGGGTGCCCTTCCCTCTCTGACTGGGTGGGAACATGGAATCCTGTGGTGGAGAGAAATCTGTTCCCCAGAGGGTTTTGGGGGTTTTTTAGGGGTGGAGCATGGCAGGAGCACTCTACAAACATTGCCCTGTAGACTTCATGCAAACCAACTCAAAAGGTGCCGGAGCTCCCCTCTGGGTCCTTCCCTCCTGGCCTAGTCCTCTGCGCAAGCTCTGCACGCAGGTATCTAGGTCCCAAGGCCTGTCTGGGGGCTAACTTGGCAGAGGGGTCAGGCTCTTTGTCTCTGTTTCTCTCCTGGCCTGAGCTCCAGCAGCTCAGGGGGAGGGGGACGGCAGCTGCTCCTGCTGGCTACTATTTGCCGCAGGGCAGGTCTTTCCCTCTGGCTCCCCTCTCCCTCCCTGGGCCTCCCAGCCCTCCTGTCTCAGCTTTCACTGCCAGAACTGCTGTGGGTTAACACCGCTGCTCAGGCCACCAGAGGTGGGGTTGGGGGGGGACATGTGCTCACAAGTCCACATTCTGCATCGGTGACTGCCCCTCGACTCCTGGACTCTGGAGGAGTGGGCAGTGGGAAGGTCAGAGTGTGGATGGGGGAGTTCCTAAACTGTCCCGGGGGCCCCACTGGACAGGGCTAGGGAACATGCAGGCTGGGTTAATTTTTAGTCAATGCAGTAAACATTGTTCCCCCTACTTCTGTACTGGGAATCTAGTCATGTCATGGGAACAGCCTTCCCAGAAATTCTGTCTTGGGGGAGGGGGAGAAGCATGGCTGCTTAACATTTTTTCTTTTGTATTGGCAAGGCAAGAATTATTGGTGACTTGGGTATCGGCATCTTTTCATTTAAAGACATAGGAGTCATTCCTGACTTCTCCCCTCCCTTTCCACCCAGTCTCTTTCCTTTCCTCATCTATAAGATGGGAATTTCCGTAGGCAATAGGACCTGCCCCACAGCTTGGGATGTCTGGTACAGAGTAAGAGCTCAATACATGGGCGCGATGATGAGGATGGTGGTGGAGAAGCAGCGAAGAGGATTTAAGTGGAAGCTTGGGTCTTTAGGGGACAGTAGGGCAAGTGAGAAAACTGGGGGACATTTAGAGGGGTTGAGAGGACAGTGCAGATTTTGGTGCCTTGTGCTGCTGTTGGCGTGGGGAGGACGAGCCAGCTGTCCTTGTCTGCCTCTTTCATCTGAGGCCACCAGCATTGCCTGATGGTGAGGGGCTACCCTCGAGCTTGTCCTTACGGACTGGGCCTGGTTGCCGGCATGGGTGGGCTTGGCTTCTCCTGTCTGAGCCAGAAGAAGAAGGAACAAGTCTTTCTTGCTGGGCAGGCGAGAATGCTCCAGACCAAAGCTGAAACTTCTGCGACTGGGTGGCTGGGCCCACCCATCACCCAGACTGTCCCTGGTGTCTTGACGGGGCCAGGTTAAGAAGAAATCAGGGAGCAAGAAAGAGGCGATTCCATGCCTTTGGTCATGAAGTGTCAAACGTGCTAGAGGTGCAGCCAGAGGTGCTAAGGTTGTGGAGACTCTTCTCTCTGGGCGCTGTCTCTTCCTCGGTTGCTGGAGCAGACCCAGGTGCCCCTTGTGGCTGGGTGGGGTTAGCTGAGCTCCAGGCAGGGGCTGAATGAGATGACCTGGATCCCTCGAAGCCCCACCTCCCAAACAAGCCATTCCCAAGTCAGGAGGTCAGATCTTTCAGGGGGGCTGGATCTGACCTCTCATTCTGAGAGACCCCACCAGGGTGGATTTTTTCCAGAGGGTACCCCCTGGGAGATCAGCACAGGTGACTGGAGCTCTGTGTGATCAGGGAAATAATACAGATTTAGTCAGTTTTGGAGAAGGAAAGGTTAAGTCTGAGACCCTCACTTCGCCTAGCCCAGTGCCTAGGGGTGGATCCTGGGGTGGGTCCCCCAGTTGCCAGTGAAGCAAGGCTGGGTGAGGAGAAGTTACAGATTAAATGGAAAGTCAACAAGCGAGGGTGCATTCGGTGTGCCCTCCCGGGTCTGTTTCTGCCCAGGTCAGCGTGCCTGAGGGCTTGTGGGTATGTGCGGGGGGCCGCGCGTGTGTCTGCACACGTGAGTGTTTGTTATGTTTGTGACTTTTGAGTCTTAGCCTGTGTGGGCCTGAGTGGGCTGATGTGGGTCCACTCTGTGTATGTGTGACCCCGAGAGAATGACTGAGCATGCCCTGTCTCGTGTGTCTCACTGTGAGCTGCCCACGAACTAGGGATAAGTGTACTGGGCAGTGGGGAGGTCAGGAAGGGGGCGGCCAGGCAGCTTGTGTGCTCAGCCTTCTCCAGGGAGCCCCTCTCTGTGGGGCGGGGACCAACCGACCCCAGTACAGAAGCCGCACATTCAGGCTCGGCCGTGCCCCAGGCATTCCCAGGTTTCAGTGAGCGGACCCCGTTGTTCTCCTTACTGACACCTCCTAAGTGAAGGGATACACGTTCCAAATACCCACTGGTAATCCCCGAGTGCCAGTCATTTGTGAACTTGCTCTCATAAAGCTCAACATTGCAGGGCATGGTCGCCATCGAATGTCCGCTCCAGAGATCTCTAGATTGACCGAGAAAAGTAGCGCTGTCCCGTGTGGTCGTGAAAGGAAAGCAGATTCAAAGGAAAGATGTGGAGACCTTTCAGGATGGAAGGGTGCCCCTTAGTGTCGGGGGCTGTGGCAGGCAAATCCCTGCCATCCCTCCTGGCCTTCCCTTGGAAAAGTGGGGATGCTTTTGTTGACATTCAGCTGCGGTTCCAAGATTTGCCTCAATCTTGTAGGTCCTCCATTTCTTCTTTCCACTCCCCAGCTCCAGCTCTGGCCCCATCCATAAGTCTCTGGGCTTTGTGTAGGGCAGGCTTGGTTTCTCTCTCTCTCTCTTTCTTTCTCCAGCGTGGATCTTATTGGCCAGAAAGTTTCCCTGGGAGAGTCTTCAGAGAAGAGCTTAGATTTCAGATTTTTCCTGTTTCCTAACTGTGGGTTCAGGGTCCCTCTTCTTTTGGTCCTTGGCACAATCCTGGTCTTCTTTTTTTTTTTTTTAAAGATTTATTTATTTATGCATACAAGAGCTGGGGTACAGGTCAGAGGTGTGGGAGGTGAGAGGATTCACCTGAGACAGAGTGGGGAACAGAAGAACAGGCAGATCGACTGAAACACACTGCGGAGGGTAGCAGCAGGCAAGGCAGGAGTGGTCTGCTGTGCCATGTGGGTCCTCTCTCTGGCTGGGGATTGAACTCGCGCTGCTGTGCCACGGACGCCTCACAGTCAGCGCTCAACCCACTGCGCCACCAGGGAGGCTCAATCCTGGTCTTCTGAAATTTATCATCTCTTTGTTTTGCCACCCGGCGCTGCTGGGAGGTCTGGCTGTCGTGTCTGCTCCTTGATTGGCCTTCAGGAACTGGATCCCATTTCTGAGACAGAAGTCTCCCTGTGCCATTACCGGGGTGTTATACTCAGGAGGATGGGGGTCTATCCGTCTGCTCTGTTTATTCCTCCCCTTTGATTCTTTTTTTCTAAACCAGTCCTCCACCCATGACTAAACCTTTTCCTCATCCTCAGTGACTTGATTTTATAAATAACCTTTGGTGTGGAATTTTGACATTTCTTTCTGAGGGTCTAGATTCCTCCTTGCCTGGTTTCCCTTTATCTACATACTCCCTCCCGCACCTCCCCCACATCTTCCAGAACTAAGAATAAAAAGAGAGCCCACCCCCCTAACTAACTTTGGCTAGGCGGAAAAATACCATTTGACCCAGAGACAGCTCCGGGACCACTGCCATGCATGGAGGAACCTGCTAGCTCCTCAGGACAAAATCTTGACGCAAACCAGATGTAACCTTCTGTCTGGCTGCCAACATCTGGAATGCTGGCAGCAGCTTTGCACTCAGGCTGGCAGCAAGCTGCCAAGCCCGGGCATTTCAGAGGTGGTTCTGGCCTGGGGTCCTCCAGCCCCTTTCCCAGCTCAGCCCTGCGGTCCGGTTTTAGCTGCCTCTGGGAGACAGGAGCAGCGGTCACCATCCAGGACTTCGGGAGGGGTTTTTCTTGAGTTTAGACTGAATCTTCAGGAGATCCCAGGGAGCGGGTTCAAGCTTGGACCCCCCCCCCCCACCTCTGGATCCTCAGTGCCTTGGCTCTGGATGAGGTCTAAAGTCCAAGGATGGGAGGCTTTGGGGTATACTGAAGGGTGGGTGAGGGTGCTCTCTTGGTCCTGGGGCCCCGCGGGTGTTATGCACGTGTGCACACACACGCACACGCTTTCACATGAGGGCCTATGCAGCCACTCCCGCTTCTCCCCCGTCTAGCCAATGGGGAGAGAACTTTTGGGCCAGATTTCTCATCACTCATGGAAACTCTGGTTCTGGCCATTTGGAAGAGGGTCAGCAGAGCCAGCAGCCCTGGAGATCCCTGATTGGCTGAGCCATGTGCTGAAAAGAGCAAGGAAGGAGACAGAGAGAGCAGCCTGAGAGGGGGTGGTTGGAGTTGCTGAAGGGAGGGGAGAACAAGATCTGGTGCCTCCCTCTCTCGGCCCCCCAGTTTTAGACCTCCCTGCAGGGCCCAGGGGACCCTTCTGCTGTCTGGAGCTCCAGCTGGTGACTCATCTGAGGGCTGGACTGGGTGGGGTGAGGGACAAGTCAAGGACTTCAAGAAAATTCTCCTGAGGAGCTCTAGGGGAGTGGGGGGAGACAGGGGCTGGGAGGGGGGTGCTTGCATTTCTCTCTGCCCTCAGGCCCCTGTGCCAAGATGGACAAGAAAGGGGGTGGGAGGCTGGCTCGGGGTGCTGCCCGTCCTCTGTGCTGACCTCTCCCCATCTTGACCCAACTGCAGACAAGGATGAGGGCGACCACCCCAACAACAGCTTCAGCCCCTGCAGCGCCCACGACCGCAGGTGTTTGCAGAAGCACTTTGCCAAAATCCGAGACCGGAACACCAATGGCGGCAAGATGAAGGTCATCGGGGTGCCCCGGGAGGACATGCGGCCTGTGGTGAGGACCTCTGCGCTCCAAGTGCACACGTGCACGGGCACACACACACCAACACCACTGCCCGCGGGTCTCGACTGTGTCCATCCAGCCAACATTCTTTAAATGCCGCCTGTGCACAAGGTGCCCCTAGTGTGCGTCATCAGGACCCACGGAGGCCTCGTTCCCTTCTCTGAGGCCTCTTTCCTGTTCGTCACTGTCCACGTCCGTGCCGATCAAGGGCGGTTAGACGCTGAAATTCTTCTGTGCTGTTGGTAAACAGGGCTGATCCCAAGCCTCCCGATGTTTCTCAGCCCTTCTCTTAGAACCCCCACCCGGGGTGAATGCTGGCCATAGCAGAGGACCTTGAGACTCCCCCGGGGTCTGGCTCACGTCCTTTCTGATGTCTAGATCTGATAGAGTGTACCTGAGTCTTCCGAATGGTTAGCTTTATGATTTCATCTGTCCCCAAGGCCCCTTCCCCACAAGGTCCTTTCACTTCACACCCTCCTTTGCAGAGGCTCTTTGGCTCAAGATTCTCTCTTCAGTGTCCTTCCAATGTCCCAATAGTGTCCCCTGAATTAGAGCCCCCCCCCCCACCCCNTCTCTCTTCAGTGTCCTTCCAATGTCCCAATAGTGTCCCCTGAATTAGAGCCCCCCCCCCCACTTCATTGGGTCCTACCCAGCCTCTGGGCCTTGAACCTCCTTTCAGGGCATGAGCCCTGGTCTGAGCCCCGGTCTACCGTAGGCCATACCTTTAGTAGTCGTCCCTGCTGAGCGTCTCCTCTTCTTCCTCCTCGTCCAGCCCCAGGGCTCCTGCCAGAGTGAGCTGCACCGGGCCCTAGAGCGGCTGGCCGCCTCACAGAGCCGCACCCACGAGGACCTCTACATCATCCCCATCCCCAACTGCGACCGCAACGGCAACTTCCACCCCAAGCAGGTGGGTCTCCATCCCTGCTGCTGGCTCGGCCCGGCTCAGCTCCAGGGACCCCCTCTTCTCCCCAGGATGGTCCAGAAGCGCTCTCAGGAAAGGGAGTCTTCCCGACTCCAGCCTCACCCCCAGAGTCGCCCCCTCCCCAGCAAAGCCCCTGCTAACCTCAGCACCTTAGCTCATTTGCCCACCTCGTTCATTTTGGAGATGAGACTGAGGTCGAGGGAGGGGTAAAGTTCAGCCCAAAGTCAGAACAAAGTTCATGGCCGATCAGCAGCCCCCATCTCGGGCTGTTTCCCTCACTTCTGGAGTCAGCCTCTGTGCTGCCAGCTCCGCCTCCCAGCACACCCAGACACCCTGCTGCGGTCTGTCCTGTCTGTAGTCGTGCCTCACTGGGTGTCCGAGGCCTCATCAGGAATGGAGCGGTTAGGTCATGAGCCCTTGGGGAGGAAACTCACTTTGCTTCTCCCCCCTCCCAAGCGGAACAGCCAAACCACCTGATTCATCCAGGGTGGTGGTGAAGCTACGTCGGACACCTGGAGATAGGATCTCTGGGTGGAAACAGAGGGAGGTAGGCGGGAAGGCCCGAGTGCAGAAACATCTGTCCTCCCTCACGTCCTTGGAGCGTGGATTCCTCTAGAAGCCCCGGGAGGTTGTGATTCACTAAATTGGCCTGCTCCAACTCATCTCTGTTCTGTCAGGGTTGGGCCTTGTTATCTGGACAGGGCCCTGGGGTGCCTCATGCTGGTGTGGCCTGGATGCTCTGGTCTGGATCCCCTTCTCCATTCTACGTGGGCACACACACACACACACACACAGAGTCTCCCACTCCGGACAAATCCGAGAAGTGGGGCACTGTTTGGGTCATAGAGTAGGAGAGAAAGGCTTGCACAGGATGCCCAGGATGGCTCAAGGAGGTTGTGGGGCATGCATCAAGTGGACAGAGGGGGTTTCCCCTCGAAACCAGTGCCAAAGCTGTCTCCAACCTTTATCCAAACATCACTTACTTTTGTCCTTGTCTCAATTTAAAAAAGTTTTCCCCCTAGGGCCTCCCTGGTGGCGTAGTGGGTTAAGCAACACACTATGAAGCAAACCACAGCCACTGCAGCACCAGTTCGATCCCTGCCTCCAGCCAGGGAGGGGACCCGCATGGCGTGCCAAACCTCTCCTGCCTCGCCCGCTGCTGCCCTCGGCAGTGTGTTTCAGTCAGTCTGCCTGTTTTGCTCCCTACTCTGTCTGGTGAATCCTCTCACCTCCCGCGACTCTGGCCTGTACCCCAGCTCTTGTATGCATAAATAAATAAATCTTAAAAAAAATAAAATAAAATAGACTTTTAAGAGCAGTTTTAGGTTTACAGAAGCATTAAGCAGGAACAAGAGTCCCCCTGCACTCCCCCGACTCCCAGTTGCTGCTTTGCGCCTCCTGCATTGCGCATGTGCACTGGTGTGTCTGTTACAGCCAGGAAGCAGTAGCAATACAGTATTTTTACCAAGTCCGTAGTTTACATAGGACGCAGCTTTTTTTTTTTTTTTAAAGATTTATTTATTTATGCATACAAGCACAGGGGTACAGGTCAGAAGTGTGGGGGGTGAGAGGATTCACCACAGAGAGCGGGGAGCAGAACAGGCAGATCAACGAAGTACACTGCTGAGGGGAGCAGCGGGCACAGCAGGAGAGGTCTGCTGCGCCATGTGGGTCCCCTCCCTGGCCGGCGGCAGGGATCGAACTCGTGCCGCAGCGGCCGCGGTTTGCTTCATAGTGTGTTGCTTAACCCACTGCGCCACCAGGGAGGCCCAGGACGCAGCTTTGTGGTGTACAGTTCCGTGTGTTTTCTTCCCCCAGTTTTTATCCCACTGGAAGTTGTGACGCTTGACCGTGACCCCCGGTCCAGTTCTGACTCTTGAGACAACATCACTCCAACACTAACCCTGGAGCTAAATCTGAGACACGCCTTTCTCCTGTCCTGCTCCTGCTGCTGTCTAATCCCGACCCAGAAGTTAACCCAGCAGCTTTCTTCGGCTGTTCCGACCTTGGCCTCTCTCTTGATCCCAATTCTGCTTCTGAACTGGGCTCTAACCCTCACTTCCCCCAAGGTCTTTTTAGTCGAAATTCTCAGTTCAACTGCACTTCTTACCCTGATGGTCCCTAACTTTAACGTGAACCCTGCTCTTAACCATCGTCCCATTCTTTTTTTTTTTTAAAGATTTATTTATTTATTTATTTGTGCATACAAGAGCTGGGGTACAGGCCAGAGTCGCGGGAGGTGAGAGGATTCACCAGACAGAGCGGGGAACAGAACAGGCAGACTGACTGAAACACACTGCTGAGAGGAGCAGTGGGGGAGGCGGGAGGGGTCTGCTATGCCATGTGGGTCCCCTCCCTGGCCGGGGGCAGGGATCGAACTGGTGCTGCAGTGGCTGCGGTTTGCTTCATAGTGTGTTGCTTAACCCACTGCGCCACCAGGGAGGCCCACCATCATCCCATTCTTAAGATCCCAACCCCGTCAGAACATGCACCATGACAGCTCTGTCCAGAAGACTTGCCTTTCAAAGCCAGCTGCGCCTCTGCCCCGTGGGTCCTGTGTCCCCTCCAGGAGGTCTGCCGGACCTTTTCAGGAGCTTGCCCTCCCAGACTCTCTGGGCCTTTCCTTCCTGAGCGGGTTCTTTCTATTCCAGTGAACTCGGAGAACCTCTACTCAAAAAATAGCCTCCAGCCTCAGAGGCCATCTGGGAGCAACCACCTGAGGTGGGGGCTGGGCTGCCTGGGCCAGGCTGCCTGGGACTGACCTCTCACACCTTTGTCTTGGCAGTGCCATCCAGCTCTGGACGGGCAGCGTGGCAAGTGCTGGTGTGTGGACCGGAAGACAGGAGTGAAGCTTCCAGGAGGCCTGGAGCCGAAGGGGGAGCTGGACTGCCACCAGCTGGCTGACAGCTTCCGAAAGTGAGCCCTGCCAGCAGGCAGGGACACAGCGCCCCCTGCTACCCGCATCCCCTCGAGGCTGCAGAGCTGACCTGGAGCCTGAGTCTGAGTCTTGGCTCTGCCTCTGGCCCAGAAGTTTCCCTTGGGTGTGTGTGTGAGTGTGTGTGCGCGGGTGTGCTCTTAGAGTGAGCCAAAGCCTAGGGGTGTCCTCTTTGGGCTTAGATAGCCTGAGAGATCTGAGAGTAGCAATGGGGAGCCTGGTGTGTTCCCAAATCGATTCTGGATTCATTCATTCATTCATTCATTCATCTAAAAACATGTATTGGCCACATAGTACATGCCAGCCCTGGGGACTCTTATTCTGACTTCCTCTGATTTGGGCACGTGGGCCAGTTCCTATAAGGTGAGCATAAGCCTGTGAGAGAAGTCCCATGTCCAGAATCAGAGGAAGAAAGTAGACTTGCCATTGACCGCCCCCAATCTAGTCAGAGGGTAAAGGCTGCTGGGAAAGTGTGGGTGGCAGAGGGCCCAACGGTCAGGAGACCCAGACCTGCCCCCAAGCTCAGGCCTGCCAAGGGGAAGGACCTGCAGAGACAAGCCCACCTTGGGGGTGGGCTTTGTGCTGTCTGCTTGGTTGCCTGGCAGCAGAGACCCTGCTATGGAGCAGGAAGAAGATCGGAGGGAGAACTAGAGGGAGAACTAGCGAGAACTAGTGGACAGGGGACTGGGGAGGGAGAAGGGGCCCATCTCTGAGCAGCCTGGTGGGAGGAAAGAATACGTGATGGTGGAGCTGCCAAAGGGAGAGGAGGGCCTGCCTGCTGGGGCTGGGGGCTTGCCTCAGAGTCTGCCTCCTCCCTCGTCACTGCCACAAAGTCTCAGTCACCGGGATCACCGCCCACCGACCAGCGGGCCTTATCTTTGTCTCTCTCCTTCCATTTCTTTCCATCTCTTTCATCTTCCCCTCTGCCTCCCTTCCCCCTGGGCATTTTCTGGCTAGACTGGATGGAAGGAGACTTAGGGACCTACCAGTTGGCCTTGATGTCTTATCTTTTTTTTTTTTTTTTTAACAAAACAAAACAAAAATTTGAACAATTGTGTTTGGTTGATTTATTTCAAATTAGAGACAGGGTGCCCAGAGGTGGGGAGGGGGAGGCATTGTGTGTTCCCCAGATCTGTCCTGCCAGGTCAAAGGACTGCAAAGCATCAGTCTCTCTAGATAAGGTCTCTTTCTGGGGAGTCACACTGTCCCCAAAGACTGTGCTGTCTCTGTTCAGACCCCTGGTGAGCAGACGGTGGCTTCAGAAGGGAGAGAGCAAGCAAGGACAGCCCTGGGGGCCAGAGCTATTCTGGGACCAGCTGGGGTGTGAAGCGGGGCATTTCCTAGGGCATCAGACGGACTGACTTTGCATCTGGATTTGATTTATTAATTTCGTGTAGGGAGGAACTGCCCTGAAATTGGGAAAAGGGGTAAACTCTCCAGCACATTCCACAGCTCTGACTGCCTAGATTCCTGACTTGGGGGGAGGTGTGTGTTGAGATTTGATTCCAAAGGCTTGGGAGTGGGGGCATCTTTGATCTGGCTGTTCTGGGCCCATAAGGCTGGCAGCCCCAGAATTTGTGCCTATGCGGACTGCCTGGATTCCTTGTCAGTTCCAAGTGCGCCTTCCCTCCCCACCCTTGGGGTGCGTGCATGTGTGCGTGTGCGTGTGCGTGTGTGTGTGTGTGTGAGATCTCTTGGATGGGGTCCCTTCCTGGCAGGTCATGGGCAGCCTGGAGACCCCGAGCACTGAGTCTGCTGCGCTCTGCGGAGCCTCTGTCTGCTGGTTTCTGAGTTCCTAGGCCCTGTCCAGAGGGTGCCCCCAGGCTTCTCCATTTCACCGGCCCCTGTGCTGTCTGCATGGAGTCTGGAGTTGCGCTCCTTGTCTCTCTGGCTCTGTCTCGCTGGCGGCATCTGCAGCCATCTGGTCTCCCTGAGGCACCCTGGGACCACTGCCAGCTGCAGGAGATAAAGAGCAAAGTGACACTGGATGTGCCTCCTGGGGGGCTGGTGTCAAGGCCTGCGGGGGAGTAGGTGAGTATAGGCTATGAAGTTTTAGGTCCCTAAGCCGAGTGGAGAGGAGAGTATCTGGTAAAGCACCTCTTCGCCCCCTTTCCAATGCTCCAGCCTTGCACCTTTGGTAGTGTGTAGTGGGGGTCCTTTTCCTTTCCTGACTCTAAAGCAGTGCCTGCTTTGCAAGTAGCTGTGTTTTTGTGGGGTGTGTGTGTGTGTGTGTGTATGTGAACATGCTGACGTGACAGTTGAAATGTGAGTGAGGGTACGGGCCTTCACAGGGCACGTCTGCATGTGCACAGACAAGATGTGAACCTGTAGTATACCTGCAGGCTGAGCAAACCTGAGTGTGAATGGGGAGAGGGTGGCACGAGAGAAGATGAGGCCCAGGTATGTGCTCCCCTGCCGTGGGGTGTGACTGCTCATCAGGTGGTCCTCAGGTGCCCCCTTGAAGGGCTTGCAGGGAGCTGTCTGGCAACTGAGAATAGAGCGCTGCACTTTCTCGGGAGGGGGAATCCCTCAGAAAACACCACCCCTGCCCCTGGAGCTTGCCCCTGTGACCTGGCTCCACATCCCAGGTGTCACAGAAGAAGGAAATCAAAGTGCCCTAGGCCAGGGCAGAGGACGTGACAGCCCTGAGCGGTGTCATTGTGGAGAGAACTAGGCTCCAGAGGGAGCAAGCTGCTGGCCCAGTGTGCACTCCGGCCTCAGATACCCTTGCTTGGGCCCCCTTTTTTTTTTTTTTTTAAAGATTTATTTATCCATGCATACAAGCCCTGGGGTACAGGACAGAGGTGTGGTGGCGGGGGGTGAGAAGATTCACCAGACAGAGCGGGGAGCAGAACAGGCAGATCAACAGAAGTACACTGCTGAGGGGAGCAGCGGGCACAGCAGAAGAGGTCTGCCGCGCCATGTGGGTCCCCTCCCTGGCTGGCGGCAGGGATCGAACTCGTGCTGCAGTGGCTGCAGTTTGCTTCATAGTGCGTTGCTTAACCCACTGCGCCACCAGGGAGGCCCGGGCCTCTTGTTGTCACAGGGTTATGACATCTCCAGTGGAAGTGGAAGGTGGGAGGTGGCAAAGACCGAACTCTTAAGTCCTGAGTGCTCTGCCCTGCCTCCCCAAAAACAGTCATCTCCCTTGTGACTTGGAGCAGGAGAGTGGGGGGCACCCCTGTAGGATCCCCTAGTCCACTGGTGCCTGTCTACCTACGTCAGGCATTTGGTTTCCATTACCTAGCTCATTAGTGGAGATCAAACCCTGATGTCGACTGAGAGAAAGGCTGGGGGCTGGTGGTTCTGTCGGCCAGAAGGCAGGGTGGGAGCGGGGAGAACCAAATGGAGACTTGGACCAACTCCAGTGCTGGATTCAGGTGGGGAATCTCTGGCCCCTCCTCCTGTCATGGCCTGGGCTCCAGCCACTGCCATCCCTTCAACTCCTTCCAGGAAAAGGCCGGTTGTTCCAGCCCTTTGTCCTTTGGGCCAGACTCTCCCACCAAGCTGCTCCAGGAATGTTACAAGCCGTGCAGGACTTGGGGCCCCTGCTTGGCTTCTCTTCCTGGGGGAGAATAGGGCTGTGTGGTAAATGACCCTGAAACATTCCCAGCTGGAGAAACTCCCCTTGCATTCCAGACCCCTGTGGCAATGTCACCTCTGACCCAGAAAGAGAAAGTCAAGATGATGGGAGTGGGGGATGGAGTGGGAGGCACGCAGGCAGCTGGGCTGTTGGGTCAGCATAAGGAAGAGGGGCGCAAAGGGGCAGTTTGTGAGTTAGGGGAGAGGGTCAATGAGGAGGAAGCTATTCAACGGGGAGGTAGAGCTTAATGGGAACAGTAAGGGTTGGAGACGATGGGGTAGATCTTTGGGCACACTCATGGGCAGCAAGCGCCCCTCTAGCCAGCCAGGGGTCTAATTAGATCCCCTCTGTCAGGGGACAAGTCTTCTCTATGTTTGCGGCCCCAGGGTTGGAAGGGTTGGGGTTAAGTGTGCAAGGGGGGATGCTGTGGATAATTAGAAACATGCTCTACTGAGTAGGGGCCCCCAGGATCACCTCTCCCTCCTCCTCCTCCCCTAACTCCTCTGGTCCCATCCCCCTTCTCCATGACCTGGACGATTCCAGGCAGGCAAGGGGAGGGGCTGGTGGAGCCTGGGAGTAGAAGCCGGTGGGATTGGCTTCCCCGGCCCTTACACAGTCTCTAAAGCGCAAACAGCATATTTCCGCCATGCATGGTATTTAATTACACATAAAAACAGAGCCATTAGACTGAAATTAAACCCTTGTTGGAATCACTTAATTCAGGGCATGACAAATTGCTTTCAGAGGAGGCGGCAGTCAAGTCCCCCAGGGAGAGATGAGATTAGCGGCTTCCGTGGCTGACCAGGTCCCCTCCTTCTCTTGGCCTCCTTGTCAACTCTAAATTTTGCAATTGGGGTCGGAACCTTTTTCCTAAAGACCACCCAAGGTAAGGGGAAGCCTCTTGGTTTGTTCTGGATGATGGGGGTGGGGTGTCAGAGAAACACAATCACCGTCAAACCCAATTGTAGACAACCTAGTCCATTTTACCAATGGCGAAGTTGGGGTCCAGATGCTGGGGTCATCCAGAGCCAGTCAGAGCCCGGGCACCAAGCCATGAACACGGAGACTGTTTTTCTAGGCATGCATTTTTCCTCCTCTGCCTGGACACAGAAGCTGGGGAGCCAGAGCGGGCCCCACTCGGGGAGGCTCGATGTCTCCAGAATCAGGCTCCCATCTGGTTAAGGCACAGAGGCAGTAGGGAGGCAAAAACATGGTCCTGGATCCTGTCCACTGTCCCCCACCATTCCAGCGTCCATCTGTGTCCATCTGAGGCAGGCAGGCCTTCATGGAGGGCAGCCTGGCTGCTTGCTACCTGAGTGAGACTGGATAGGTAAGCCTCAGTTTTCCCATCTGTCGGTTGGGGGTGGCAGATCCTATCTACTGAGTTCTCATGAAGGTCCATGGGCCGATGTGCCAACAGGGCTGGGTGGTTCCATTAACTTCCTTCCCAGGACCTATTTACTGGTAAAAGGAACTCCAGCAGCAGCCTGGTGATTTCTAGCACCTTCCATTGCTCTCTGCAGGCTTTTCTGCCTCCACCAGGCTCCTCTTTCATTCTTTTTCTCTTCTCTCCTCTGTGGGTTAGATGTCTGGCTATGGACGGAGGTTTGGGGTCTGTGGTTAGATCACCGGTAGGAAAAGGCAGGCCCAAGATTTTCCTGCCTCACCTCATTTCCCAGTGGCTGTGTGTGAGGCCCACCTTGGGGGTGAAGGAGAGCAGTCAGGACAGAGGCATGCTCCAGGGGAGGGGTGCTGAGGATGTCCTCCGCCATGCTCTCTCTGATCTGGGAACCTGTTCTCTTGATTGGAACCAGATGGATCTCTTGTGGCCTGTGGCTTGTCCCAGCAGTCCACTGAAAACCCATCCCGGGGAGGGGAGGGGGTACTCAAGGGGAGTTGGGGTGAGGGTGCTCCTCTTTGCTGGGGCAGGAAGAGACAATGCTTCTCTTCTCACTAGGCCAGTGGTCTAGGAAATTTCCTGTTCACCCGTTGAGGGAGGTGGGCAGTTGAGACCACATCTCTCACTGAGGCTTGGGTGGGCACTTGCTGACGGGCCCCTCTGGGAGTAGCACCCTCTTCCCACTCAACGGTGAAGCAAAGCTGCAGGTTGTCAAGTCCCTGGTCTCCTGGAGTGGCCCGAGGTTATTCCCCCGACTCCTGGCCTCCTTGGCCTCATTAGACGGAGAGGTTTCTGTGTGGGGGTGGGGTGGGAGGGCTGAGGCTGGGCTGGGCCCAGGGTTCCCATCATTTCTGGCCTGGCAGCTGCCCGGCTGCAGATGGCTCCTCCGCCAGCCTGTGGCCAGAAAGTGCTGCTCAGCCGTAGCTCTGTGTGCTTGTTCCGAGGGGCCGGAGACAGCGGTGGGAGCCCCGGGACACAGATGGACACGGATGGAGAGCTGCAATGGTGGGGGACAGCAGACAGCTGCTGGCAGGCCTGGGTTGTTGCTAGTGGGAACAAGGCAACTTGAATGAGTTTCCCCAACACCCAGGGGTTGATGCCCGGGGAAGGACTGCATTGGGGGTAGGCTACCCCCTGGCAGGGCCAGGCCTTGGGGCCCCCCGCCTCCTTTCCTGGTCCCCATCTGTGAGCAGAGTCAGAAGCTTCTAAGTTGGAGACAGGCCCAGCCTCGTCCCCACCCAGGGGAAATTGGGCCAGACTGTTCAGGAAATAAATTCAATTTTCCAGCATCATGGAAGGTTAGTCGGACAATAGAGGGTTCCCCCCCCCAAAAAAAAACATAAGAGAAAAAAAAGTCCAATTGCCTTTGGCAGAGCTGTTTCCCAACTTCATTTCTCAGCCTCGGTTCAAGGCTTCTCATTCAAAGTGACATGTGACTGCTCCCTGACCCTGGCCTGATTGCAGCCTGTGTGAGGGGTCAGGCTGGGCCAGCCCAACCTAGCTCCCCGGGGCCTGTGACCACCCCACTCCCCAAGGCCCTGGGCAGTGCCGCCCAACGACACAAGGGAGGGGCTGTGGGGAAAACAAAGCCCTCCCCAAAGAGACTTCATGTTTGGGATTTCAGAGGCAGGCTGATTTCTAAATCCCAGGTCCAGAGGAATTTATATTAAAATGTCAACTGGGGCCTTAATGGTTTTGAAAAGTTTTCTTTTTCTGAGGGGAGGTGGCCTTTCAAATGCAAACGGCCCCTGTAAGTCCTAGGGGAAGCTCTAAGGAGAGTCCAATGGGCTGGGGAAGGGCCAGCATGCAGCGGGGGTCCCTGCAGATGGTGTCCTTGTGGGGGACTCTGGGCATGGGCAGAGGCAAGGATGGTCAGCACCCCAAAGTCAGGGCAGGCCCAAAGGGTGGGAAAGCAGAGCTGCCAGGAGGTAGATCCCAAAGTTGTGTCATGGAGGGCACGGGAGTGGGCAGACCACACAGGAAACTCTGGGGAGAGTATGGCAGTGCCACAGCCAGAAGGGGCCTGGGGTGAAGATGGGGAGAGGTGAGGGCTTTAGTCTGGTCAATGAGAAAGGTCACTGCCGTGAAGACCAGGGCTGGGAATGGCCTTCAGGGTCTTGCTTAGCTTACCCCTGACAGAGATGGGAAACTGAGGCCTGGATGGGTCTTGGTCTTGTGTGTCCGGAGGTATGAATGAGCTGATGGCAGAAGTGGATTAGAACTCGGGGCAATATTCTTTATGCCCCATCTCTCCATGGGGTCAGGGCTGTCTCCGGGCACCCAAATAGGACCATACTCTCCAGGCACCAGAAAGAGGATGTTATGTAAGGGCTATGGTTTGGGGGACAGAAGTCCTGATGGAAGATTACAGGAGTGGATGAGCTGCCTTCCAGGCAGAAAGAGGGAGGGCTGTCTCTGTCAGCATCTGGAGCAGCTGAGGGCAAGGAACGAGGGTGCAGTTGGGGAAGAAGCCCTCGTGGGAGAAGATGGATTACAGACACCAGGAGGGGCGATCAGACAAGGGACTGGATTTGATGACCCCTGATTCAATAAGCTCCAAAAGTCATTGTTATTATCACCTTCACCTTGGGTTTGGGTCCAGATAGTCTGGGTTCAAATCTCACTCTGCCACTTACTATGGTTGGAGCCCGGGCAGTCAACTTAATTTCCGAATCCACAGTTCCATACCCCACAAATGAGTAACAGTACTCACGCGCTACTGTACTCATGCACTGTTACGGAAGTAGCAGCGCCGATGTTACTGTTGTGTACGCGTGTGAATTGCAGGCCTGGTGCATACCAGGCACTGTTTTAGATGCCGGGGGTCAGCAGAGAGGAAACGGGCCTTTTCCTCACATGCTTCCCTTCCAGCTGCGCAGTGCTTGGCAGCGCTGAGCACTCAGTGAAGGAGCAGCGTGAATCCTGGCCTCCTCACGTAGTGGACGCATGCGCTCCCTCGGCTACGAAGCGCACCATCCCCAGGTGTCTTCAGGCTTCCCACAGCTCCACTTTGTGGTTTGGGTGTTCCCACTGGGGAAACTGAGGCTCAGTGCCCAGAGAGGTGACTTGCCCTAAGTCATGCAGCTCGTCCATGGCAGAGAGGACCTGCCACCCAGGTCTTCTGGCCTGACCTCCAGGCCTCAAGTTCTTTATTTTTTTAAAGATTTATCTATTTTTGCACACAAGAGCTGGGGTACAGGCCAGAGGTGTGGGGGGTGAGAGGATTCAGCACAGACAGAGCGGGGAACAGAACAGGCAGAGGGACTGAAGCACACTGCTGAGGGGAGCAGCGGGGGGAGGCGGGAGAGGTCTGCTGCGCCATGTGGGTCCGCTCCCTGGCCAGGGATCGAACTCCTTCCTCAGTGCCTGCGGACAGCTTCATAGTACTGTGCCTTACCCCCTTGTGCCACTGGGAGGCCCCAGGCTTCAAATTCTTAATACTGAAACTCTTCATGGTGTGTGTGCATGTGTGCGTGTGCGTGCGCGCGCGGGTGTGTGTGTGTGTGAGAGAGAGAGAGAGAGAGAGAGAGAGAGAGAGATTGGAGTGGCCCAGGGAACGCCATCTTGGTGTTCATGGATTGTGGAGCCCACAGGAAACGCCGGGGAGGAGCGTACCGCAGCCTCTCGCCCCCCCTCCTGGCCACTCCACGCTGTCTGTTTCTGCACTGTCCAGCACAGACTTGGTGAGTGAGTGAGTGGCGTTCTCTCCTCCTCCCCCTCCTCATTCTCTCCCTGGGTCCCCCCTCCCTGCCGGTCTCCCTGCCCCCAGGCCTGCTCCAAGCCAAGCTCCTCTTGCCCCTATTGGCAAGATTTGACTGGGGAGAGGGAACGGCTGAGGCGCCTTCCAGGAAACAGTTACAAAACAAGGCCTTGCTGGCTTTGAGAGCACAGTCAGGAAGAAGAGGATCTATTTTGGTGGGGCTGAGGCCCTAGTCTGGCCAGGATTCGGGGGAATAAAAAGGTGAGGAGCACGCCTGGGGCAGGGCTTACATGCAGGGGTGCTGTGGATTGAGTATGTGCTCCCCTCCCCCATTCACACATCGAAGCCCTAACCCTAGTATGTGGAACTAGGACTTTCCCGAGGTCGTGGAGCTTGAGTAGGGTCTCAGTCCAGCAGGAGTCATGACCTTCTCGGGCGAGGGAGAGCGCGGTCCCTCTCCATGCGCTCACGTGAGCACTGTGAGAAGGCGGCCGGTGGCCTTCTGCAAGCCTGGAGAGCTCTCACCAGAACCAACCGTGCAGGCCCCTCAGCCCCAGGCTCCAGAACTGCGAGAAGATAAATGCCTGTTGCATAAGACACCCCATTTATGGTACTTTGTCGTGCAGCCTGGAAGGACTAGCACAAGGGGACAGGAGGTTCTTGGTCTTGCTCTTTGCCACATGGTCCTTCCAAGTTCAGAGAATCAAGGACCCAGGCCCAGATCAAGGATCTCCTTCAGTCTGTCCCTAGGTGAGAGCTGCTTTTCTTCTTCTTCTTTTTTTTTTTTTTAAGATTTATTTATTTATGCTTACAAGAGCTGGTACAGGCCAGAGTCGCGGGAGGGGAGAAGATTCACCAGAGAGAGCGGGGAGCAGAACAGGCAGACTGACCGAAACACACTGCTGAGGGTGGCAGCAGGTGAGGCAGGGGAGGTCTGCTGCACCATGTGGGTCCTCTCCCTGGCCGGGGGCAGGGATCGAACTCGTGCTGCAGTGGCTGCGGTTTGTTTCATAGCACGTTGCTTAACCCACTGCGCCACCAGGGAGGCCTTGCAGTCGTATTTCTAAAGCGCAGAGCTGGCAGACCACTCCCTGACTGAAATTCTCCAGTGTTTCCCCATCACTTGCAGAATGACGTCCATGCTGGTTGCTACCTGTGACTGTGCATTGTGCAACCCAGACGGCTGTAAACAGTGGTCCCAAGTCCAACCTACTTAATTAACTCAGCACAGATTCGTTCCCTAGATATTCTCCGCTTAGCACCCAAGGTTCTCGGTGCTCTAACTCCAGCCTCTTTTCTCTGATTCCTCTCTCACTAACTCCCTTGGTCCGATATTATGTAGCCACACTGAACAAGGTATAGCTGAGCGCTTCACACTCAAATTCATCCGTCTGCTCATCTGAGAGTGCTGAGCCAGTGGGATGGGCATTAATTTACAATCCTGTTCCTCTGCCATTTTTAACTAGGTGAGTGTGGGCAAGAAACAACCCTTAACTTTCATATCCCATCTATAAAACAGATTAATCATATGTAGTGGGCTTCCCATGCTGCTCAGCACAAGGAGCCCCCCCAAGGAAAGCGGGTTCCTCCCCTTCTCCGCATGCTAGTCTTAGACAGCCTTGCAGGCCCAACTCAGACGTTACCTTCTTGGTAAGATTTTGCTTTCATTCCCTCCCAATGGGACAGTTCATCCTTTTCTTTTTCTACCTTTCCTGCCAGCCCTGCAGGACTCTGGAAACCACTGTTAGGATACTGCTGAGTTTTTATTTCCCTGGCTCACATGAACAAAGCAGGCAGCCAGAAAACATTTGTTGTCTGAACCAGAGTACCAACCTCTGGGCCAGGAACACCCCAGCCCTGCCCTCGTTCCCAGCCCTCTCAGTCTTTTGCATGTTTATTTTTAAAATATTTGCATAGAAGAACTGGGGTGTAGGTTAGAGGTGCAGGGGGTGAGAGGATTCACCAGAGACAGAGCAGGGAGCAGAACAGGCAGAGCTACTGAAACACACTGCTGAGGGGAGCAGTGGGCCAGGCAGGAGAGGTCTGCCACACCATGTGGGTCCCCTCCCTGGCCGGGGATTGAACTCAGACTGTGGCGGTGACAGCACTGAGACTTAACTCCTAGACCACAGCGAGGCGCAGTCTCTTCGATGTTATGAGAAGCAAAGACTGGAGGCGAGGATGACACAGGAGAGGTGACTGGCAGATGGGGCAAGGGTTGAGGGTGCTTCAGCTTCTGGAGAGGCCTCTTTGTAGCTAGAGCGGAGGCATAGTTTTTAGGGGGCATGGGAATCTGAGTTTTGGAAAGATGTTGGCAGTGCAGGGGGTGTCTTCCTCCCTTTCCATTGACTCCAGCAGCAGCTGGGCACTTCTGTGTCCAGATGCCAGGGACAGAGAAGCTAGAAAATATTATGGGACGAGAGAGAGAAAGAAGGAAATTTTTTTGGAAAGAGAGGGAGGATGGGTTTGAGGAGTGGCTGGATGGAGAAGGTGTAATGCGGAGAAAGTTGAGCAAGGAGAGAAACCAGAAGAGGGGAAGTGAGGAAGGGATGACTGAGTGGTGTATGTGCTAAGAGAGGGATGGAAAGAGGGATGGGGAGGGATGGAAAATTGGGAGAAGTGATTTTGGAGGAGTATTGGGGGGAAGGGGCTAAGGCCAAGTTCTGCAACTCCTGGAGGAAAAACACCTGTTTGGGTATGAATACCCCTCTACCAGGGCCTCCCTGGTGGTGCAGGCGTTAAGTCTCCGCACTAGCAAGCTATCACCAGACACTGTGGCCTGCATTAGAGCCTCGGCCAGGGAGCTGACCCACATGGCGCAGCAGACCCCTCCTGTCTCGCCTGCTGCTCCCCTCAGCGGTGGATTTCAGTAGATCTGCTGGTTGTTTTCCTCACTCTGTCTCTGGTGGCAGCTCCTCCACCCCTGTGCCTCTGGCTTACACCCCAGTTCTTGTATGCATAAATGAACAAAAACATCTTAAAAAAAAAAGACCCCTCTTCTCTTGGCTCGTGGTGAGTGTCCTTCCTTCTGTGCTGCAAGCTCCCACACTTGTGGGACTGGCTGCTTTGCTCAGCAGCAACAGTCCTGTTGGATCTTCCTTGCGGAGCCACAGGCAAGGCCAATGCAGCAGAGGTGACCACCTTCCATGGACACTGTGCATGGCCAGACCACCAGGCACTTGGGCAGTGGGAGAGGAGGCAGGGGCTCTCAGTGGTGACTCAAGGCCCTTGGGAAGGTGTTGGCACAGCGCTCCAGGGCAGGCCCTGCCTCTACTTCACAGGGCTCAGCCCACAGCCGTCCCCTCCCAAGGTCTGAAGGAAAGCCGTGCCATGCTGTGCAACCCTCCTGCCTCACCACCTGGTGATACTGGCGTCCCAATCTTAAATCCACATCTGCAGCTGGGGTTGAAGAGGGCCTGAGGGGGTATTGCCCAGGACTGGAGAAGTGGGAGCAGAGTTCATAGGCCCAGGGTGGGGTCAAGGGGCCACTGTCCAGGTCTCTGGGCTGCTAGCTTGGGGCACATCTGGGCTAAGGGACTCTTCCAAATCCCCCTTGAATGACCTATATTTCTCCATCTCTCAGAGAGCCTCAGTGAGATCTGGGACTTAATCCGCAGGGCTACATACTCACCTTAGGCTGCGGGACTCAAGGGAACCCCCAACCCTTCTGCCTTTCTGGCAGAGCAGCAGGGCAGGGCTCATGGAGAAAAGCAGTGTGCTGGATATGTGGGGGACAGAGTGGAAGACTGACTGCTGGTCAGGGATGTGTGGGGGAGCTGGCATACCTGGTCTTTAAGACAGACTCTCCCTGTCATTAGATTCTATCTTTGTTCAGGTTTCTGTGTCTGAGGGACCAGTCAGACGCTTGATTTTCTGTGATAGGAATTACACAGGGAACCATGGATATGGGGGGCACGCTGCATCCCCCAGGATGTGACCATGAGACACTGTGTGACCTTGAGAATGCTACTCAGCATTCTGCAGCCTCAGGGATGAGGCAGTGCCTGGTCGCAGGCTGCGTGAGTTGGTCTCAGCTGCTCCCGCCGGCCGAGGGCCTCTACAGTCTGGTTTGTTTTTCTGAGTTGAAATCATAACCTTAAGTTAATCAGGCTTAACTTTGGCCAAAGATGATGACGCTTTGGCAGGGCCTGCAGCTGGAGGGAGGCAGGCATCGCTTCTCATTTAGTGAATGGGCTTCTTCTTTGAACATCCCCTTCCATCCCCATAGTGTGGTCTCCGTAGACCCCCAGGCCTGCTACACAAACTGTTTCAGGGCTGGGGCCTGGGGGTGTGCAGAAAATCTGCCCAGCTTCAGGGGTGGTGGTGGCAGTGACTGCCCAGTCACATTCTTGACTCTCTGCTGCCCCTGTGTGGCCATGAAGCTAACTGATGCCACAGGCTATAGGGGTGTGAGTGTGTGTGTGTGTGTGTGTCTGTGTGTGTTGGGGGAGAGGGGGAATCAGCAAGACTGCCACTGAGGTAGAACCATTCTCCAGGTATGGATGAAAAAACAACACCAGGCTAGTTGGGATGCAGCTAGAAGCCACTTGGTTACCCAGAAATTCAAAGAAAAAATGGGGCTTATATTCATTGGCAAGGGAGGGGTATAGTTATCAAGGACAAGAGGAAAACTGTTTGTCTCTGACCTTGGAGGCAAGTGTCCCCTGTTAAGCTGCCTCAACAATGAGGGCTGAAGTGACCTAAAGAATCCAGAACAGGCAGATCCACTTTTGTCCTGGCAATAGCTGCCCAAGAAACGGTCAAGAACGTCGGGAAAGGGAGCGCTCTGGTGGGGAAGTCGGCCTTTGCAGACCATCTGTGCCGGGCCATCGAGGCCAGGGCTGGCGGGCCCCGACCCAGCCTCTGCTGCTGCCACGGAATCTGGGGTCCTCAGAAGTTGCTTTTATGGGGGGGTCCTCCCTTTCATGGGAGCGTCCTTCTGAATCAAAGCCTGAGAAAACAATCCTGTCTGTTGGCTCCTTGTAGGGCCGAGAAAACCAAGGCCAGGAGGAGTCTGGGTGGCGATCCCCGCTAAGGTCACAGCAGGGCCCATAGTTTTGGCTGGTACTGTTCTCCTCCAGCCCAGGAGCTGGCCCTTCCACGCAGGGCTCCTCCCGTCTTGTGGGGTGTCTGGGCAGGCGCAAGGAGGCTCCCTCCTGCTACACCCTTTCCGTGTCCTGTAGCAGAGAGCTCACCAGGCTGATGACCTGTGCGGCCGGCTGGACCGTGTCGTACTCAGCAAAGAGGTGGCACACGTTCTCCTGGGACTCAGTCTGGCTCTTGGCCACAAACCCGAAGATCCTGGAGGGAGAGGGGCAGCCTGAGCGAGGGGAGGGACCCAGGGTCAGGCCGGGCCTCAGTCCATGCAGCGCTCCTCTCTCGCGCCCCTTCCCCGCCTGGTGACTCCAGGGCTGGACATCACAGGAGGTCTCCTGGCTTCAAGATCTGGGTTTCCCTCATTTGGAATAGGGGTTCCCCAGGACAGGACTTGGGTCTTCCCTATCAGAGTGGAACATTCCTGAAGGCAAGGATATGTCTTGCTATATCAGACGGGGAGTACCCCACAGAGCAAGACTCCCACTAAGGGCTCCCAGGCGGTGTCTCCACATCGGGGGGGGGGGGGGCGCCGGGGTGTCCNCGGGGGGGGGGGGGGGGGCGCCGTGTTGTCCTCATCAAAGCCACAGGCTCCTCGGGTCAAGGCGGGGCCTCCCTCCTTCCGAACTCCCTCCCCGTGTGGGTGCAGGGCCTCGAGGTGACTGGTGGGGGGATAGGAGGCCTTACCAGGAGGGCTTGCAGTACTTCTGCCACCTGCGGGAAGGAAGACAATGGGATGAGTGCAAAGGACTCTGGGAGCGCGGGCAGCAGGGAGGAGGCCAGCCCCACCCCTGCACAGCCCTAGAGTCAGCAGGGCCCACGGTGGGGAGACTCGGCCCCAGAAGGCTACTTACTTCCGTTGCTCAGGGTCCATGCCACAGAAGCGGAGGGTGGTGAGGGGGTAATGGCGCCGGAAAAACACTCTGGGAAGGTGGGGGGAGAAGGGAGCTGGTGATCTCTGAGCTGGTGCTCCGCCCCAACTTTACCGTCTCCTGCTCCCCCAACGCCAGGTTTCCCAAGAAGCCTCCCAGTCAGACCCCTAACAGTCTGCTGTGACCTGTCCCACCTCTGGGCCCTGAGGCCCAGGCTTACATTTCTCTCCTTTCATGGGGTACATCTGCATTGTGTCCTATATATTGGGGTTTCCTATCTGTGTCCTCTGTCTCCACCCCCCCCCCCTCCAGCCCACCATGCTATTTAATGACTTGAGGATAAGAATCAGGCCTTGGTCATCTCTTGTTCCTCGAGGACCGGGCTCCTGAGTCCCGGTAGTGGGGACCTCACCCCATCTCCTCTGTGGTCAGCCGTGGTCTGGCCTGCAGATGTTGCATCAGTGGATGCAGACTGAATCGGTGCCCGGTAAATACTGGTTAAGTCTCTCTCCATCAGCCACAGGGAGGGGCTTTGGGGGTCGCTGGCGTGAGACTCAGAGAGGGCAGAGAACTTGCCTGGGCCACTCAGCGCATTGCCGACCTCACTGGGTCCAGAACCCAAACTGTGCCTTCATCGCCTGCCCGTGCCCTCTCGGCCGTCCCCTTTAGCTCACACTGCCGGCCCTGCTGCCCAGCGAGTCAAGCCCTTACTTCCTCTGGACGTCCGTCAGAGTGATGCCCTGCTCCGTGACCTTAAAGTGGACCACGGTGGGTGTGGGGAGGACGTCCCTCTCCAGGATGGTCGAGATGGCCTTGCGCACAGCTAGCGCTCCGGTCAGGGTCTCCACGCTCACGGAGCTCAAGTACAGGACGTGGCAGCCTGTGGGAGGCAGACGCTGGTTGGGGGTCCTGCCAGGGCCCATGCAGTGTGTTGAGGGGTCACCTAAGCCCTAGTCTGCTCTCTGCCCAGAGCCAGGGCAGAGGGGAGTGTTCTTAGGAATCTAGGGGGGCTGCTCTTTGAGCCACCAGGCAGACAGGCAGACAGGGCGAGTGACTTCAGTTTGGGGCCAATCCCAGAGTCCTTTCGGATTTTCTGTTGCTTTGCTTTGCCTTGGCCCCCCAGGGTGGGACAGAGGAGGGGTGCTGACCTGCTCTTAGGGCATCCAGCAAACCTTCCTTCCGTCCAGCCCAGTGGCGCAACCTCTACCCCACCCTTCCTGGGGCCCTGGCTCATTGCTGAGAGAAGGGAGAGAGGCAAGAATGGGCAGGGTTCTCCGTGCTCTGTGACAGAACAGGAGCTGTCACTGAGACCAGCGTGGATCTCTGCCCGGCCTCTGGACACGAGGAGGAGGCTCCTGGACTCGGACCTGACACCCCACAGATCTCAGACCCAGAGAGGCCCTGGCATGTCCATGTGGGCCCCAGGGGTTGAGCCTGGCTCCCCCCACCCTTCTGCCCCCTCTCCCCCTGGCCCGCTGCCGGCAGCTTCTCATCTCTGGGTTTATAGGGAGGGGGCAGGGCATAGCACCTTGTTAAAATGAAGAAATAGGCGGTGATGGGAAACACGTGTGGGCCTGCGTGTGCCTGTGCGTGCTGAGGGCCAGGCGGTGCCCTCGGGCAGAGCCGCCTGCTCTCCAGCGCCTCTCACTCACCTGCGGATTTCTTCAGGCAGCCCGCCTGGCCGTCTGCAGAGGGGTCTGAGGCCCCGGCTCCACCTCCCAGTTCTGAGCCAAAGCAAAGGAACAGCCCCGGGTGGGGGTGGGGTGTCGTCAATAGAGCCCGATCTGAGCGCTTCAGAACAGGCCCATCCATCCCTTTGAACTTCTCCCACCTCAGGGAAGTGACTTGGCTGGAGACCAGGTATGATTACCGCAATTGGGCAAGCAGGGCCACTTGGGACTCCCCCAGCGACCAGCTTGCGAGTCTTTTGATCCCGCTTCCTCCTCCCCAGTCTTTGGGTGGCTACAGTGACCTGGTCCTCACTTTTGACCTCCTCATTTCTTTTTTGGGGCCCCCAACCCAGAGCACCCCCCTCCAGCTCAGGCCTTTCTTTGCCATCACCCTTCCGGGGCTCCCCTGGTCCTTGTGCCTGGGACCCCTCTCCTGGAGTTGCCTCCAGATTCCGCTGGGCCAGGGTCCTGCTGGGCTGTGTTGGGGTCAGAATCTGAACCTTTGGGGAAACCACTTAGCTCCCTGAGATTGCCCTTTTTTAAAGCAGCAAAGTGGGGGAGGTCACAGCAGTATCTACTTCACAAGGGCATAGAGAGATGAGAATGAAGGAAGGACGGCCCAACTAATGTTGGAGCTGGGAAAAAACAAAACAAAACTCTCCAAACTAGCAGATCCGCGTTCCTTTCAGCCTCTCAAAAAGGACGATTATTTTTCAGGTGCCTACTCTGTGCCGGGCCTGGTGCTTAGCAGCTGCCCCAAGCTGCCTCCCTGAATCCCATCAGGTGTGGTGGTGACGGGTCCAAGTCACAGGTGAGGAGACTGAGCCTCGGAGAGGCTGACCTCGAATTCTCAGGTGGGAAGTGGAGACATCGATTGACCCTACAGAATGCTCATTTGACTGTGATCCTAAAATAATCCATAACTAAGGGGAGAAATGACTCCCAGGACACTTTCTAGTGAGGACAGACAGGTCTGGTGCCACGCTGTTGCCCCTGGGGCCGGGGCCCACCTTTCTGTGGGATGGCGAGCTTGCAGGGCAGGGCGAGGGCCATGATGGAATGCTGGCACACGAAGGCCGACAGGCTCCCTGCAAAGAAACGGGGGGCCCTGCGTGAGAAAGTCTTCCCCAGGCCACCTTCCCAGTCCGGAAGCTGGGGCCCACCTATGGCCTTCAGGGGGCAGGGCCTTACCAAAGTAGGGCTCCTCATCTGCTCCTTTGAGATGCACCCCTTTGGCGGAAGACTCGATGAGGAAGTGGCGGATAAGGTCATTGCTGTCCTCCCCTGGACCAAGGAACAGAGCGTGTACGTGGGTGGGAGTTTCCGAGCCCAGGGTCAGACAGACGCCCACCCGTTCCTTGCTTGAACCTCTTCCCCTAGATCCATCTAAGCTTCACTTGTCCACCCCTCAGCTCCTGTGGGAACTGTGGGTAAGGATCCTATCTTCAAGGCCTCCATAAAGAGGTGTTGTCATCTGTCCCTTGAGACCTTTCTCTTGGTCTCAAGAGCTTTCAGGGATGGTTCTCGATGACTGTTCAAGTCCCCTCTTCAGCCTGGTGTATTGCCCCCTACCCACTCCATCAGGCCACTATTATTCTCCCCAGATGACCCCTGTGGAACCAGGTTGGCTCTGGATGGTGCATGAGGCCCTCTGGCCTTCACCCATCCTCGGCACTGCCTTTGGGCTTGTCGCTTCTAGCGAGAGTCCCTTCACCAGCGCCGCCCAGAGGTCACTGTCCTATTTAGACAGAGGGGCGGGGTGTAGACAACACGAGGTCGGATTCTTGTCCTCACCCGATCACTGCTGGCCCAGTGGAAGGGAGTCACTGGCTTGCTGGAAGCCTCATTAGCTCATGTTTGTTGTATGAGGTCTACAGTGCTGGGGGCTGAGGTAGCTGGTACCTTGTCCCATAACAGTTGAATTTTATCTTTCCAGTGAGGCACCTGGGATGCCTTACACGGTGCTTGGGGCAAGGGCAGGTGCCTCGGAGGCGTGTGGTACATGTGAGACTATGGGAAAACACGTGATAAGCCAGCACACACACGTATGGTGACTCATCCCACGTGTGATGAGCAAGCCCACACACGTGACAAGGTATCACACACGTGCGATAAGCCAGCACGCGCATGTCATGACTACATTAGGTCACCTCATGATAAACCTGGTCTGGACAGAGATGGGCACTGGGGGAGAGCGGCCTGGAGAGGGGCTGGGGAGTTCCTCTTTCTCTTCCCTCCAGGAGAGCAGAGCGGGGACTCTGGGGACTTAGAAAGGCAGAGGCAGCCGGGAAAGGAGCGTGACCCAGATCCAGGGCCTGGGTGCTGGAGGCAGCTGGAGGGGCTCATGTGGCCCTCCTCCCAGAGCTGTTACGGGACTGGCCCAAGGTCACTCTGAGCAGCTGAGCTGGACTGGCCCAACCCCCCCAAAGATGCAGGAGCATACCTGATCGGTTCTGGTTCTGGGCAGGTGTGGGGTTCTCTGGCACTTTCAAGGCCAGGCCAAAGGAGCCTCGGTATGAAGAACTGTCCCTCATGACGAAAGCCCCCGGCTCCTCTTTTCTCAGCAACTCGATCGCTGGAACAATGCTTGGGTCAGAGACAGTTACCGCCCCGTCTGGACCGCCTCTGACCCTCAGCCCCAGAGCATCTTCATGAACAAACTCCTTCTGTTCCCGGGAAGTCCCTTCTGTTATCTAGTCTCCAGCATTCCTGCTATAGTCCCTAATTCCTCAGGCTATAAGGTCAGTGGGACACCCCTTTTCCTGGAGCTGCTATTCACCATTCCCTTCTCTGCCATGACCCAGGGCCTCATGTGCCTCACGTAGCGGGCAGGACCCAGCCCTGATTCCTGGATCTCTTGTCCCAGAAGCAGCGCTGCCTTTTACCTTGCTCCCGGGTGATGCTTGGCTTGAACCAGAACTTAGATGTGTCCATGACGAACTTCATGGTGGGCTGCATGTCCCTGGTGGGACCTGGAGACAGACAGAGAAGGGGCACCCTGTAGAGGGGAGCAGAGGTAGCCTCCGTGGTCTCTGCTCAGGAGTCCCATTCACCTGCTACCGCCCTCCCACCCCGACCCCATTGTATCTCCGACTCCCCAAAGAGGCAAAATCCAAAAATCCAGAGACATTCCAGGGATTGGCACATCTGTAACTTAGGAGTCTCCGCTTGTATCCTTGGAAATGAATCACAAACAAAAAGATAAAATCTCAGTTTAATGAGAAACAGTTTCTCCAGTCTAATGTTGCCTGGTGGGGACTGAAATGAGGGATAAATAAGGAATTCGGAGATGCATCTTTTTTTTTTGGTCTTACCCGCTTTTCACTCTTAGTAAACGTATGATTTCCTGAGAGGTAGGTGAAATTTGGAAAAAGTGAAAGAACAGTGGAACAAGTGAGACAGCAAATCTGCATGCAACAGTCTGTGCTTGGGAGGTAGGAGGGGGTTCTTGACTTGGATTTGGGACAGCTCGTTTCCTCCTGGACCCTGGAGGGAATGGAAGGAACTAGAGTTTTTGGTGCTCTGATAGTCTAGGAAACGAAATGAATTTTTGTCTGAGAATAATTTTCAGAATTTGATAAGACCCCAGGGTATAAAATGTGATCTCCTAAGGCACCCCAAACCCAGGATGAGAACATCCCCATTAAATGTGCTTTGAGATGTCAAAAGGCCCATTTCCATGGGCCCCCGAGTCGAGGAACAGTTCTCAATTTCGACTTCTTGAAAACGTGCGTTGAGAGTAAGTCATCATAAAAAACATACTAAAATCTGCAGATGATTTGTCCTTGGAAAACAATCAGAGCAGATTCAAAGGCATAACTGTCTTGTCATTCTTCTCTTGCAAGTGGCACTTTATGAGTGGGAGTGAGCCGTGGGTTGCAGCGAGCATTTCACAGCCCTCTCTCTCCCTGCCACCAAGTCACCTTGAAGCCTGTGGGAGGGCTGCGGAGCCTGGGAGGGCCAGGGCTGAAGGGGGAGGGGCAGGGCAGGGTCCTTGGGGCGGTTGGCAGGGACTGGGCGCTGGGAGAGGTGTGTCCCAGCGAGTGCTCCGCTTAGCCTGTGTTTACAACGCTGGGCTCTGGTTGGCTTTGTTCTCTTTGGACGCCTGTAGCCATAGGCTATGGGAAGGAGGGTGTTTGCTGTCTTGTGGTTTTCGGCTGTCTGAACTGGAGTGCATTGTCTCCTTCCCCTTCCCCACTCTGTGTGTGCATCATCCACAGACGTCAGCAATAGCGCTGACTCTCCCTTTCCCCGGGTTACTCATCAAAGCTGCTGCTTCCATGACCTGAGGGTCTCCTGGCTCTGTCTGCTCTCCTCCACGTCCAGCCCCACCCTGGTTCAGGTCCCCTTACAACTTGTCTGGACCACTCCATGATGCAAACCCAGATGGAACCGAATGGAAACTGCTCTCTCACTCCCACCCCAGTTCAGGCCCTATAAGTCATCAGCCACACGACTCCAGGAGGGGTCTGGTGGCCATGCGCCTTGGACCTGTTACTCTTCTGTTAGAGATTCTGATGGTCCCTGTTGCCTAAAGGATAAAGCCCACTACTTAGCTTGGTGTTCAGGGCCTTCTGCCATCTGGTCCCAAATTGTTCTCACTGACCTTACCCCACATCCAGTATTCTAGTCATTTCCTAAACATTCCTCGTGCCCCCTCACCTGACTGTGGGTGCACTATTCCCTCACTGGGGATGCCCTTTCCTCTCCTTCTCCAGCCACAGGCTTTTGATCCACTTTTCAGATCCAGCTCAGATGTCCCTCCTCTGAGGAACTTTCTAGTTCTCCACATGAAAATGTTCAGCCCTTCCCCTGTGGCCCCATAAACCTAGAACATCTCTTGGCCTCTGTGTTAATTCTATTCTATAGTAAACCTTGGTTTCATCTCTTTCTAGAATGTGTCCATATCTGTGTCCCACTACTTGGTACAGTACTTGGCACACAGTAGGTGCTTAGTCAGTGTGCTCCCTGGCTGAGCCTACCTGTTTCCCCTAGCCAAGCCTTACAGTGTTCGAGGTATTGGTTTACAACGTACCATCTGGTGTCGTGATGAGAGAGGCGTCTGGTAGGTTCTGGCTGTGACTCCTGGAGGCTGGACTAGAGTTGCTGGAAGAAGCACCTCCAGATCGGACAAAGTCCTGGTGTCCTGGGGTCCTCTGGGGTGGGGGAGACCCTGGTTCTGGGCAGCCATTGATCAACACAACTGGAATGTCCACCATGGAGTTGGTGATGGATGGGGGACAGCTGCTGGCATGTTCCTTGGCCACTGGTGAGAAGTGGGCTGCTCTGGGATGGCCCATGCTTGGGGCGGGGTTGCTGGGAGCCTGGAGGTCACTGGTTCTCATACACAGGGACCCAGGGCCAAGGCTGTGGAGGCTTGAGCAAGAGCTGGCTGGGCTTTCCAAGGATCTGGAAGATGACTGATGGCTGGAGATGCTGGAGTGGAGGAGGGACTGGTTGCTGCAGGGGAGATAGCACCGGACAGAAAAGGTATTAGGGTGTTGAGGTGACACGCAAAGATTTAGTGATCTGGGTGCCCATGGCTTTGGTCAAATAGAGGGCTGCATATGCCACTTACCACAGCCCAGAGCAAAGGGCATGCCACGTGAACCCCAAGGGATGCTGAAGGGTTCAGAAACACCCCTGCACTGTGGAGCCTTTGGTCATTCAAAGTCGCCCATGGTCATGTGGGTTTAGTGCCTTCCCGGCCAGGCAAGTCTAATCGAACTCTCACTCTAGCTCCCCAGCCCGCAAGAGTCCTGCCTGTAGGCTAGACCTGGGCCGGACCATGTCCCTGGCCGATTGCCCAGATGGAGGCTTCCCCCTGTCCAATCAGACTTCTCCCTGAGCTCAGAGGCCCATGTGGAATCCCAAACTCCTCGCCAGCGGTGGCCTTGGCACAGCGGCTTTGGAGTTGGTGTGGAGGACAGAGTTCCTGCGGTTTGGTCTTCCTGTCAAGCCTGTTGAGAACTGGGCCAAGGTGACCGCAAATAAAGCCCAGCCACCTTGCCTCCCTCCTGCTAGCTTTGCCAGCAGCAAAGAGGAAGGAGGTTTTTCTCTTCCTAAATGGTTCATCCCAGGGCCCCCCCAATTCTATTTACATCCCTGTGTTTTGAGGTGAAATAAACAAATAACCTTCCTTGAGATGAGTTGTGTGGGGGCTGGAGAGGACAGAGAGTGCCTCCCTAATGCGATGGTTCTTTCCCTGGGAGACAGGCAGAAGTCAGACCCTTTGCATATTGAATCACATTCTAAACGCTTGAGGAGGGCTTGGATCCCAGTGGGTATGATGGTATAAAACAGGACGTTTGCTCTTATTTTTGGTGCATGCCCAGATCCCCCTATGATCTCAGGGTCTGTGTGTGCACCCGCGTTACGGATGCAGCATCAGAAGTGGGGAGCCACCTACCTTCCAAACACGTAGCTGACGTCAGACGCCGGGCTGGCCGACAGCACAGAGATCCTGCTGCCCCGCTGTGGGGCCAAGGCCCCTAGCCCCTTCTCCAGGCTTGGAGAAGCCACCTGTGGGAAGCCCAAGCCACGGAGGCTGGAGGTCTTACTCCCCATGCAAGGGATGGAGGCGCTGGGAGAGGATGGGGAATGAGAGGCGGGAACTCCAGACTGGGGAGGGAGGCGCTGGTGCCGGCTGCCCTGGTTCCCAGAGAAGATGAGGCTTTCGCTGCTGCTTCTAGTCTCTCTGGGGATATCTCTGGAAAGGAGGAGGCCACCATTGCGTGGGGAGCCGAAGGGTGGGGTGATGGATGGGCTGGAGCAGCTCTGGGGGCCGTCATGGCACCTTGATCTGGTGGAGGTCACCTCGATGTACTTTATATCTTTGGGGAGAGAAGCAGAGCAGTGGTGAAGTGGGGGAGCTTGGACTCACAGAGTGAGAATGGAGGAAGGGTCTTTAAGTTCACCTGGTCCCTTCTTTCTCATATAGATCAGGAATCTGAAGTGTGGAGAGGAGACACTGGTTGGATCAGCACCTAGGTCTCCCTGAGGGCCCAGTTCTAAAGTCACTCTCCCATCTCCCTTGGGTGGGGGGTGCAGTGGACAACACAGATCTTGGGATTGGACAGTCTGGTTCTGCACTTACTGTGTGATAGAGCTTGGCCAAAGACCTCACCACCTAGGCCCTTCGTTTCCATCCCTGTAAAATGGGGGGGGGGGGGCTCTACTCATCCTGCTGGGGNGTTCTGCACTTACTGTGTGATAGAGCTTGGCCAAAGACCTCACCACCTAGGCCCTTCGTTTCCATCCCTGTAAAATGGGGGGGGGGGGTCTCTACTCATCCTGCTGGGGTTACAATAAGGATGAATGAAAGACATGTAGGGGGCACCACACTACCTGGCACATAATGCGTACAGTGGGGGCCCCCTCCTTGGTGTCTGCTGGACCCCTACCCCTATTGAAATGACGTCTTGACAGAGTGGGCCAGTCACATCTGAGGCCTCCGCTCCTCAGGGCGTGTGAAAGTGGTTTCTGTCTGTGCCTGCAGTGATGGCAGGGTGCAGTCTGGATGCACTCTAGACTCTAGAATCACCCACGGAGCATTCAGAGTCCTCATGCCCAGGCTCCACCCTGAGCCAGTTAGATCAGCATCTCCAGGGTGGGCCCAGGCCTCAGGCTTTGTTTGTTTAGTTCCCCAGGTGATTCGTGTGCATCCAGCCTCACCACTGCAGGCCCCAGACAGGCTTGCTGAATCAGCACCTGCATTTTAGCTAGACCCCTGGTGTCTGGGTGTACCTGGAAGTTTAACTTTGCTCTAGAGCAGGAGCCTTTCTCACCATGCTGTTCTTTCCAGCCCCCAGGGGACCTTTGGGACTCATGCCCCCCAACCTGGTTCCTTCCTGGTGGGGAGCACCCTGAGCTTCTCCACAGGGTGAGGATGGACACCCTCCTTTTGGCCTGGGGAGGGGGAGCTGTCCTTGGTGCTGTTCTAGGTGAGGGGTGGGGGTGGTCACTAAGTCGCTCCCTTCTAGAAGGTTCCCAGGTTGGAGTCAGCGGGAAGTGGCACCTCAGCTTCCGTGTGCTCGTCTTCCACCCCCTTGGGCTCTGTTACATGCATGCCCCCCCATCCTGGCCTGCCATTATGGTGGAGTCCCTGCCTGTCCCAACCTGCTCCTGGGTAGGGCCTGCTGGTCCTTCTCATGGTTGCTGCCTCTGTCTGAGCCTGCTTGGGCAGGGGTGGGGTGGAGGGTTATATCAGATAAGGGGGGCCGGAGGGCTGACCTGGACTTGCTGCTCCAGGCGGCGGAGCAGGCTTGGGTTTGTCATCACACAAACCTGGACGTGAGTCCTGGATTTGCCACTTTCCCGCCAAAAGGCATTGGGTAACCCTCCTAACCGCTCTGAGACTCAGTTTCCTCATCTGCACATGGCCTCCCAAAGTTGTGGTAAGGATGAAATACACTTACGAGTGAGCCTGGGGCCTGGCTTGGAGTAACATCTCCCACCTGCCTGCTTTTTGGCTAATTCTCCCTTGGGGTCCCACTGCTGAGGGCAAGAGGAGAAAGTTTGGCACCATGAATCACACACTCTGAATGAGAACAGGTCTTGGAATGGGGTGGATGCTTCTGGAAGGTTGGAACACAACTTTTGTTTTAATAGGACTTTATAGTGTTTACACTCACAGTCCCCTCGAGGCTCACAACAACTTCTCAGCCCAATGCTGGCACGCACTGCTTTTACAGAGGAGGAAACCGAGGCTCAGAGGAATATGGGAGCAGAGTTTTTAATAAAGGCTGGCATTTATCAAGTGAGGTGCTCCAGAGCTGTTAAAACACATTCCCGCTATTAACTCATGTAACCCTCGCAATAACTCCATCCCATGGGACAGAAGAGAAACCGAGGCTCAGAGAGGTTGAGTAAGTTATCCAAGGCCACACTGCAGGGAGTGGAGAACCCACTCCAGCTCCTGTGTGCTGTTTGGTCTCTTGGAGGAGGAAGAGGTACTCCTTGGGACCTTTTCCTAAGGCCTTGCCCAGTGAGAAAGTGCTCGGCTGCTTTGGGGAGGCTTTCTCAGTCTGAAAAGGCTCTGGGCCCTACTCACTGGTCATCCAACCCCCTACCAAAGGCCTTGCTTGGCTGACAAGCAAGCAGGGGAGGGGAGGAGGGAGGAGACTCAGAGCTGTGAGTCACTTCTCTTGCTGTCCTGAGGTAGATGTGGTGGAATGGGGGTGGGGGTGTGGGTCCTCTATCTGCCCCCCCATCACCTGGGTGCAGCCGCTGTTTACAGGCCCGTGGGGCAAGTCTGGGCAGTGCTGGGTGGATGTAGGCGCCAGCACCAGGCGGGTGGTGAGGGGGGAGGCACGTGGGTGAGGGGGTGGAGAGGCAGTTATTAAATACCCATACCTTGGGGTTGGCAAACAGCCTTGACTGGCATAAATGACTGGAAAATGAAATGTGGGCGCCTGCTCCCAAGATGGGAGTGGGGTGGCAGAGAGGATAAAGAAGGGGATATGATGTTTGCTTGCAGAAGCCATGTTCCTGTGGGCTGGGGCTCTTCCCAGGGTAAGTTAGGAGGAAGGTGAGCAAGAGGTAGGAGCAGCAACCCTGGTGGAAGCGTGTGAGCACTGGGTGCCTCAGAAGAGGAGCCCCCAAACAGATTTATTCTGTGAAGCCCTGGGTGAGCCTGTGGAAGACTATTTCCAAGCCAGGGTCTGGCCAGAACATGGACTTTTGAGTTCAGGAGCTGGAGCTTAAGGCCCAACCTGCGCTTAGCCATGGCGTGACCCTGGGCGGACACACACCCTCAGCTCCGTTTTCTCATCTGTGAGCTGGGTCGCAACTCTCCTTCACAGGGCCCAGGCTGGGGTCATGCGTGCCAAAAGCCCGTCCGTTTATATTTAGGGGCGGCATCAACATAGGATGGCAAACTTAATTCTGCCAAGTTAAGACAGCCAACACCTGCTAGTGTCAGCATCGGAGGAGTCGCCTCTTCAACACCCCAAAGCAGGAGGGATGAGAGTGCAGAGGGAGGACACCTGGGGGACATCCAGCCAAGGAGACTCAATGAGCGAGGCCCAGTATGTTGTCCCTGGCAGGGGTGGACTGAGGGGAAGGTGTTAGGAGGTGACATGTGTGAGACAGGTACAGCCCCCCTCAGTGACATGCAGGTCCTAGCAGTCACAGAGAACTTTCTACTGGGATGCTCACCTGCTGTCTGTCTCAGGAGACAGTGAGCTCCCAGGCATCGCAGTCATCCCAGCAGAAGTTAGGGGAGAAGCCCAGGCAGAGCTAGGGGCTTCATCAGGACCAACCCCCCGCCCCTGGTGCCCCCTGCTTCCCAGTCAGGTGGATTCATCCTCATGACCAGGTTGAGAATAAGACTACTGCCCATCAGCCCCTGGGAGGGAGGGCCTGGTTGGTAACCCCCAGCCCATAGATCGGGATGCTCCACACACCCTGCCTTGCCTTAGCTGGCGTCACCGTTGCGTGCATGGAACCCCTGCCTTGGGGCAGGAACAGTAAAACCCTGGGCTTGCTCCTGCTAACAGTAATTAGGCCCACGCCATCTTCCCTGCAGAGACTTGCCCATGATGACTGCCCTTCAGAGGCAGGAAGGCTCCCGAAGGATGGAGGCCGTTCTTTTAACAGGCTTGGCAGGCAGTGCTGGGGGAGGAGCAGAGGGCCTCCTGGGGACCAGTCCCGGGGCGCCGAGGACCTGGATGCCAGGCTCGCCTCCACCCCAGAGCATGAACCTACCCCGGGGCTGGTCCTAAACGCAATCCCAGAGTTTAATAAAAATAATGAGTGCAGTGCGCCAGGATCTGTGGTAAACATCCAACAACTGTTATTTCTTTTAACCCCCTCAACCCTTTGAGGTAAGAGCTCGCCTCTGGTTTGCAGAGGGCTCCAAGGCTATAAAGAGGTGAAGTAAACAGCTTGGGTGAGCTTTGCCCGACTCCAGGGATGGGGCTGGACTGGCTCCTCACTCCACTCTGCCAACCTCAGTTTTTTCATCTATGAAATGAGGATAAAAACATTCATCCCATGGGTGTGGGTTGGGAGGATGAAAAGTTCTGCCACAGCACAGTGCCTGGTATCTAATAAGTGCTTGAGAAGTAGGTCCCCACGGCCCTGTCTCTGCTCCCAACTGCACCCCGTGACCCGCTGATTGTTTAACCCAGGAGACTCGGGCTTCCTGCCCACCCCGGCCAGGTGCCTTGACCATCAGCCTCAAGCACGCTTGAGATTCTTTGTGTGGACACAGGAGCCAGATGCAGGAACTTGGAGTTCCCTTGGGCGTGGGATGCACTGCAGTTGGTTTGTCTCTGGAACTGGTGTTAATTTTTTTAGAATTTTGTGCAGCTGGTTGCTAAACGCAGCCGTTTAAACTTAAGCCCATTAACTTACAATAACATAATTTATGTTAAAAGTGAAAGTGACAGATACTCAAGATCAGCACCTCCCGTTATCTGACTGTCCCTAACTGACCCCTACGCTCCTGAGGCTGTTGGCTTCCGCTGCGCTGAAAAGTGGACGTACACGCTAAACAGTGGCCGACGATGATCGCTTTCAGAGTCACATTCAGGGACGTGTTGGCAGCAAGAATTTACACTGTGAAAACTGGCAGACACTTTAAATAAGGCCCTTCTCCTATCCCACCAAGGAGCTGGTTGTTCAATGTTTATCAACGTTGCTTCAGCCCGACGGGGTCACCACCCTAAGCTGACTGATTTCTGTCTCTCCAAACCTGTTACTTCCATCTTGGGCCTCCTCAGAGAGATATTCCCCTACACAGGCCCAGGGCCCAGGTAACAGTCCTACAGAAATACCCAAGGGGCCCAGGTTAGGACCTGAGAGACACCATAAAACAGTGAGGTTCAGGAACCCCACATTTATCAAGCTGTTCTGTATATGCATGGCATTGTACAAATTCTTATAAATTATGTATTACCCAGGTTAAATGCTCTTAAAAGCACATAAAAACATGTATCTATCACTTTCCAAACACAGGAGCCAGATAGGATCGGATAGTGAGAGAAACTTGGATTTAGCCCCTTTTTATAGCAGAAAAAACAAGAGAGGGTAAGTGATTTGTTTAGGGCTGCACAGCACCCCGAGCAGGACATCGCCCCCCTGCCCCCCCAGTTTGATAGAAAAGTCCTTCTTCCTCATAGGCTGGTCCACAAGCCCCCCTCTTGCACTGTGCCCCAGGTCCTTACCCAAGGCTTCAGGTTCCTCCTTCTTTGTCCTCGAGGTAGTGCTTGGGGTGGGCTCGGCACAGGGGCCACCAGTCCCTGTGGGGAGCAGCTGGAAGGTGGGGTCCAGTTCTAGAATCATTTGATTGAGGCTTTCCAGGGAGAAGCCAATGTAGGAGTCGAGCTCGTCCAGGGCCCCCGAGGCCTGCTCGCCAGGGCACTGTGGGAGGCAGCTGGCTTTGGCGCCAAGCTGTGGGGCCTGCTGGAGGCTGCTGGGGGGCCCCTTGCAGGGTGTGGGGGCCATCAGGGCCTGGGCTCCCCAGCCTTCTGTGGTGTAGTAAGGACACTGGGGCGGCAGGCTAGGGCTGGGTGCTGGGCGCAGGGCCCTCCTGGATTCCTCACAAGGAGCCAAGGGGACCGCATGGCCTCTCGTCAGCAGGGGGCTGGACATCACCTGCGACATGGTGGGGGCAGGGACCCAGCGGTTTGCCTCTGGCTTCCAACAGGTGAGCTTATATCACTTGCCAACCATGCGTTCCAGGACCTGAAGGAGGACGAGGGTGGAAAATTAGTTTTTGAGGGTGAAGTCCCTGCCTTTTCTCCCCACAGTAAGGCATATTCCTTCTTTCTTTTAAAAACACAGAGTGGGGGCCTCCCTGGTGGCGCAGTGGGTTAAGCAACACACTATGAAGCAAACCGCAGCCACTGCAGCACGAGTTCGATCCCTGCTGCCGGCCAAGGAGGGGACCCACATGGTGCAGCAGACCGCTCCTGCTGTGCCCGCTGCTCCCCTCAGCAGTGTGTTTCAGTCAGTCTGCCTGTTCTGCTCCCCACTCTGTCTCTGGTGAATCCTCTCACCTCCAGTGAGTCTGGCCTGTACCCCAGCTCTTGTATGCATAAATAAATAAATCTTTAAAAGAAAAAACACAGAATGATGGAGCCAGGCATCCTGGGTGTTGTCCTGACTCCACCACTTAGTAGCTATCTAACTTTGGGCAAGTGACATAACTCCTCTGTGCCTCAGTTTCTTTATCTTTAGAATAAGTTAATATCTGTTCTAAACATGCTGAGAACAGTGCCTAGCATATAATGAGCATTCTGCAGGAGTAATTAAATAAGAGCATTTTAATACAAGTTTGTTGAATATCTATGATGTCCCAGACATCTTTATTTAATAAATACTGGCTAATATTTATTGAGTAATTGTTATGTACATAGCTGTGCCCTGGTAGTTACCCATGAAGCCTCTTAAGACTCCCATAACAACCCAGTCGGTTGCATTAATTCAATAACCAAGACACAGAGAGGTAACTTGCCCAGGGGTATGTGGCCTACAAGTGTCAGAGCTGGACTGAACCTCCACAGCCTGATGGCAGGGCCGCTGCCTTAGAAGAGCTTCCACATAGGCCAGTTGGTGAAACAAAGTAAGCAGGGAGCAATCATTAACAGTGTCACCAGGGAGGAGGGGAAGCAGAGAGGACTCTATTTACACATTGGTGAGGAAGCCAGGGAGGACTTCCTGAAGGAAGGAAGAGCAGGAACTAGCTGGGAAGGCAGGTAGGCATGAGGAGGCAGGAGTGTTCGAAGGCCTGGAGGACAAGGCAGAGTCACCAGACATTGCTGAGCATCTGGGAAAGAAAGTGGTTGGAGAGCAAGACAGGAGGGTGGGGCAAATTGGCCACATCCTACAGGGTCTTGTAGGCCAGAAGCATCCCTGAGGGCAGTGGGGAGCCAGAGAGCTCTTTTGAGCTGGGGGGCAGGGAGGTGGGGTGTAACATCATCACATATTTCCTCCTTAAGGGCTTTTCTGGGGAAGAGATGTCCTGACTTCCTCATTTGGTTATGTAGAAAGTTTTTCCTGTTGTCTATCCCTAAAGCTACATGCTAGTTTCTTTTAGGTGGGCCACATAGGAAGTAAGAGGTTCTTTGAGGCTAAAAACTGTGGGGAGCTGAGACAAGCTGGTTGAACTATGACTGCCTGCCCTAAGACTCACCAATTGCTCCCCAATGCTCCCTTTTTCTAAGGTGTCTCTGCCATATCCTGCTTTAGCTGTGGCTTTTGGCTTGCAGTCTCCAAGTGGCTGGCTTTGTTGGGGCAGGCTCTTGGTGCGTCCTGCAGGGGTTTTGGCTGGGCCCCTGTAGAGGAGCTGGAGTTTCTGACTTTGGGGAGCACATTGGGTCTTCCTGCGGGACTGGGACAGAGGGTGCCTGCCTGATGATTTGGAAATGTTTGTTTCCCTAGTGCTAGAAAAGGTATTGAGACCAGCCTGGGGCAGATAAAATGAACGCAAACTCTGGAGCTCAAGTCCCAGCTCAGACAGTTCCTTAAGGTGTCACTCTGGCCCTCTGCTTCTTCGTCTGGGAGATGGGAGTAAGGATTCCTGCTCTGCATCCTCCCCGAGAGTGGTGTGGAACCCCAGAGGTGCTAATTGTGCAGCAGTTGGACAATGGTAAACACTGCTCAGAAATAGAACTTACATGATGCTTCTCATTAACGTGATCTCCCCCATTTATTGAGCTCTCGCTGCGTCTAGGCCAGTTTACCTATGGTAGTCCTGTTACTCTCCTCACAACCCTAGGAGGCACTGCTCCTCCATTACCAGCCCATTTTACAGATGGAGATACTGAGTCTCAGAGAGGTTCAGAAACCTGTACAGGCCACACATTCTGAAAAGTGGGGTCTCAGACTAGGCTCCTGATCCCATGTGGCATTCCAATGTGGTGGGTGGGGGAGGGGCTGAGGTTCAGAGAGGGAGGTTGATTTGCCCAAGCCCCACAGGAAGTTAAAGACAGAAGGCAGACCACCTCTGCCAGCCCCCACCCCCTCCCAGCCCTGCAGTCAAGACTTCTCCTTGGCCAGGTTCTGGAGGGGGCGAGTGTCCCAGGCAGGGGAGCATGTCTATAAATGGCAGTGGAAGGGAACCGGCCTCCTGCCCTGGGGGCAGCCGAGGACATGGAGCTGTGGCTTTTGGCTTGCAGTCTCCAAGTGGCCGGGCTTTGTTGGGACAGGCTCTTGGTGCATCCTGCAGGGATTTTGGCTGGGCCCCTGTAGAGGAGGCTGGGGTTTCTGACTTTGGGGAGCACTTTGGGTCTTCCTCCGGGACTGGGACAGAGGGTGCCTGCCTGATGATTTGGAAATGTTTGTTTCCAGATGTTGGGCCCCCAGGGTCCCTTCCTCTCTGGATCCCCATTGTCCCATCTGTATAATGGTGACACCATAATAACAGAAATTTAAAAACATTCATTTCATTTTCTCAGCCATTCAGGGAGCCCCACTCTGGGTGGAGCTGGGAGCTTAAGGATTTGCCTAAGGTCATACAACCCACAGAGCCCAGTGGTGGGCCAGGATTTGAACCCGGGTGGTCTTGGCTCCACAGTCTGTGCTGGCTTCGTAGATCCTCTACATCCTAGCCCCTCCTGGGATTCTGGAGCCCAGGGGACAGGCCTGGGACCCAGCAAAGGGCAGCCAGCCCCTCAGGCTCTCCTTCAAACTCTTTCAGCACTCCCGGGATGACCTCCAGGCTTCTTGCCCTTATTCCTTGGCACCCCTGATGTCTGCCCTTACCACTGCAGTCTAGAGTTCCCCCTGCTCTAAGGGCAGGGGAGGCTTCTGGGGCTCTGGACTCTGTGTGTGTGTCTGTGTGTGGGAATATTAGTGGGTTGGGAGGGCTCCAGCTAGTGCTGTCCTGTTTACGGGTCCCTGTGCCCCACCCCCCTCAGATTCAGACTCATCTCTTTCTTTGTTCCCAAGGTTCCAGGGGCAGGGGAGCTTGACATCTGGGTGAATGTCCTCCTCTGCTTCACTGACAGCCTCTTCTCCTAACTTAGTCTCCGCCTCCTACAAGCCAGGTCCCTGAAAGGAGCTGGTGGGAGAAGGTGAAACTTGAGTCTCTCCAATAATACCACTCACACTCCACCTGCCAGCTGAAGGTGGCTTCAGATTGTTTTGTCTCCTTGACCAAGACTGGGAAAGCAAGACTGGAGCTGCAGGCAGGACCCAGAAGGGCCAGCAGAAGCCCCAGCCTCCCACCCCTGGACTTCTGGCAGCCTCCGAAGGGCCCAGCATGGGCCCCAGGTTAGCCTTGGGCTCTGTGCTGGAAGGCAGGGGCCTGGGGTTCTGTGTCCATTCCCTTCCTGTTTTCTCGACCTCAGGTGAGCCTTCCCCCACCCTCGCTGCTGATTTAGTTCCCTCAAAGTGCTGAACTCCAGGTCCATGATCCTGAGACCTGTGCTCTAAAACCAACTTCCGTTTCTCTCCACTTTCACTCTGAGCCCCAGGAGAAGCAGAGGAGCTGTGGATAAAAGGTTAAATGGGTCAGGGTTGGGAGGGTGACTGAATTGCCTTCTCTTCTCCTTAGAGAAGAAAGGCACCTACCTGGGGTCCAGGGCAGGCCGGCCGCTGCCTTCACTCCGGGATTCTGCCACGGAGCCCGCTCAGAGCCCAGGTGAGGCGTTCCAGGTGAGGTGTAGAGAGGCGGTGCAGCTCACCTCCTGCGGCCTTAAGAACACCCGCCTCCCTCCTCCCTAAACTCGCTCCAGGCCCCGCCCACCCCAGGTCCGGAGGGACTCAGGTGGGACTGGCAGGAGCAGCCTAGGGAAGCCTTGGGTGGTGGCCTGACAGGGCTGGGTGTGTGTGGGGGGTACTGCTAAGTTCCCTGCTTGGCCCCCCACCCCCAATACACCCTATTTTAGGGGAGCCCTCGCTAGGCTTGGGGCCTGTTAGGAATGTGCTTCGGGTCTTCCTCTCACCAGCCAGGAATATCTCACCTGCCTTCTCCTTTGTGTTGTCTCCTTTCGCTTGTCACTGGCGATGGCATTTAGGGCCCACTCAGATAATCCAGGATGGTCTCATCTCTAAATCCTTAATTTGATTTCATCTGCAAGCTACTCTTTCCAAGTAAGGTAACATTTAAAAGTTCCAAGTGTTAGGACTTGATAATTTTTGAGGGCCATTATTCAAGCTACTACATGTGGCTACTAAAAAATTGAGAATTATGAGTGCCTCACATCTATTTCTTTCTTTTTAAAAAAATATTTATTTAGGGCCCTCTCTGGTGGTGCAGTGGGTTAAACAATGAAGTATGAAGCAAACCGCAGCCACTGCAGCATGAGTTCGATCCCTGCTTCCGGCCAGGGAGGGGACCCACATGGCGCAGCAGACCTCTCCTGCCTCGCCCGCTGCTCCCCTCAGCACTGTGTTTCAGTAGTCTGCCTGTTCTGCTCCCCACTCTTTAAAAACAAATATAAAAAAATAAAGATTTATTTATTTTATGCACATAAGAACTGGGGTACAAGCCAGAGGTGTGTGGTGTGAGAGGATTCACCAGAGACAGAGTGGGGAGCAGAACAGGCAGAGTGACTGAAACACTGCTGAGGGGAGCAGCGGGCGAGGCAGGAGAGGTCTGCTGCACCATGTAGGTCACCTCCCCAGCTGACCACTGGCAGGGATTGAACTCGAATTCGTGCTGCAGTGCTGTGGTTTGCTTCATAGTGGCTTGCTTAACTCATTGCGCCACCAGGGAATCCCCCTCATATCTATTTCTACTGGACACCTTTGGGCCCAAGGAGAAGGCATGCCAGATTCCTAAAGGCGATTCAAAGTGGAAGGAGGCATGGCCAGCAGGGTGAGGTCAGATAGGCAAGAAAGAGGCCAGGGTGTTCCCAGAACCCTGCGGTGGGCTCAGGGCACGGGGCTGGGGAGGAATCTGGAGTGACAACGTGCACAAGCTTGAGTCTTCCTGGGCCAGGGAGGCCACACGGACGGACACTGCTCTTCTCCCGGCCTCCAGCCCTGTTCGGCAACACTTCCGTACACTGATCGGGCTGGCATGTGGCTTGTTGCAGCTGACAGCCCTGCCGAGGGCACACTGGGTTTGGGGAGGCAGCCTGGTGGGTGTGGTGTTGTTCCTCACCCTGACTCAGGGAATGGTTCTGGAAATCAACAGACTCTTATGTTTCTGATGTGGGGGAGAGGTGGGGGTCAGTTCCCAAAATGGGGTCCATGTTTTTCTGGGAGCCATTGCTGCAGATGCAGCCTCTATCCCTTCCGGTGATTTTGTAAGCTTGGGATTACCTGCATGAAATTCCTTTCCGCTTAAATTAGCTAGTGTGGTTTCTGCTTCCTGCTGGCGACTGACGTAAGTGGGCTGGGTCTGGGGGTTGGCCTCTCAGCCTGACTTTTCTGTGGTGGGCACGGAGACAGAGCAGGAGCAGGGAGAGCAGGGCATCACGTGTCTGTGCCAGAGAAAGATCATTTTGCTTCAGGGCTGCTGAGCGCCCTGAGCAGGTAGCAGAGCTATAAGCTTAACTTTTCTCTGGGATGCTTCCTCTTTTGGGGCTAAGACAGATGCACAGATTGGGAAGGGAGGTGCTTTGCTACAGTGGGACAGAGAACAGTCCTGGGTGGTGAGCCTCTTCAATGCTGTAGGATTTACTTGCAGACTGCAAGTCTGAAATTACTAGAAAGGGCTTCTCAACAGAGACCATAGTAAGAATGTGGGGATCTAAACACCAGGTTCTGCACCACAGGTCAGACCTGGCTCTCTGGACACCTGACCTCATCCTTGGTCTCCACTGCCAATTTGCTGTGGTGCTCCAGAGAAGACACTACCCTCTCAGGGGCTCTGGCTTCCCTCTGAGCAGGAAGTAGTCTTGTTTTCCTTTTCCTGTTGCAGTGGGCAAGGTGAGGAAAGGAGACAGGTCCTCCTTGCCCTGGGGAGGGGATTCTGGTTCTTATGGAGGGGTTGCCCTCCTGCAGGCCCTGCTCTCATCTTCTGTATCTGACTCTGAAGCCATAGTATGTACATGGCTGAAACTCCACCTGCTGGCTAGGTGAGGCCCTCAACATCTGTATTATGAATGTCTCCACCCAGGATGGGGTGACCCGCAGGTGTCTCTAAAGCCAGAGTTGGAGGGGCCTTAGGCAATGTGGATATCCTTGAACTCAAATTTGATTGTTCATAAGTCCTATCAGTAAAAAATATTGAACAGTACCCTCTCTATTTATTAATAAATTACATACATGGAACATACAGACATACAAGCTGTTTATGTGAATCTACTCGTACATTAGTAGGTATATTACAACAGTGTATACACATTCCAAAATATGTTGTGTACATTATGCATATACGTATACACTGTATTGTGCATACTTATGTATATTATAAACCATATCAATGAAAAATATAATAAATGTAATACTTTAAGGTCATTTGATGCCATTTCATTTCATAATGGTATAAAATCCCTTTTTGCTCTTACAGTCAGGGCAATGTGATGGAATATGGTAATTTTTGAAAATCCTGGTTTAATGTTTTATGGAGCAGGGGTTATAATGTCTGGTACTGAGTTTGGTTTGCTCAGATTTAGAGGCTGGGAAGCGGCTTCATGATGATGTGTGGACATGGATGTCAGGTGCCTGGTGGCCTCGGCTCCTTCCAGCGTGACAGTCCCGTCCCCGTTTTCAGTGCTGTCTCCCCAGGATGCATTGGTTTGGTTCAAAATTGACTTTCAAATTTCTGTCTTCGCTCATGTCAATCAGTTGTTCTTGTAAAGACATTGGAATATGTTGCATTTTAATACTTTCAGCAAATGGATTTTAAACCCACTCAAATCTTTTGTTTGGAAGATTTTTATGCAAGTTAAATAGTTTCTTTCTTTTTTTGGAAGGGTAGATGGGAAAGATTATGGAGAATACAAGGTTTTCAGCACTACTGTCTTATAACCATGGGAACACTTTCAAAATTTATTTCTAAATCATACTATTTTACTTCCCAAACAGGTGCAACCTCAATAACTGTTTAAACTGCACCTTCACCCCAATGGAAACGTGATTTCACTTTTGGAAATCTCTACTGTGGCACTCACAGGACAACCCTCGTTTTTCCTTTACGAGCCCGGCAGGTGGGTAAGAGGATGGCTGCTCTGTGCTCTTACTCACTGCCGCCCCTGCCCGCTCAGACCTTCATTTCTCGAGCCCAGCTCTCTTGTCCCGGCTGCACTGGGTGGCCCTTTGCCACAACACCCTGGAAAGCATGTGGCCAGAGGGTGTGGCATCTGTGGCAGTGCCCACGTTGTCTCCTCCTGGCTCAAATTCCTTTTCCTCCTGGGTACAGGTACATCCCTATCCTCCCCTGCAGCTAAACAGCCACAGACTGAATTCTGACCCACAAAACATGGCCTAGGAACTTAGTGTAAACTGTGCTGTCTCCTGGTCTGACTCCTGAAAAACCACCTTGGCTCACTCTTCCTGTCTGATGAGTGCCTGCGGGGACCTTAGGGGAAGGTGTCAAGCCCCTCAGAGTGCGGGGTGAAGGGGCCTGGGTCCCCACAGGCTGCATGGAGCACAGCCCATGTCCATCACACGTGGAAGAGAGTGACATCTGTTTCTGCGAAGCCACTGGAGCGCTGAGTGTGACAGCCTGGTGAACATGGTGTCTCACCCCAGAGCAGACGCGGGGGGCTTGGATTCTTTAAGATTTTATAAGGCAGCTGAGTGTAGGAGTCATAAGGTTAGATGCTGGGGTTGGACCCCCAGTTTTTCCCATAGATGCAGCACACGACTCTGGGTCTGTTTCCTCGCCATAAATGCGGGGATGTCAGGGGCGGGGAAATTATGAGAGATGGCTGGGATGCACAGAGCATTCGTGAGCGCTGAGTGCTCCTAGGCCCACTGGTCTGTTGGACTAAGAGGGGTCCTCCAAGATGGGGGTGCCATTATTTACCTCTCCGGATCCCTGCCGGACCTGGTGGGTGTCCAGGACAGTGGCTCCTGTCCCGGGTTGCTCCTGGTCTTGAGGGGAGAGAGGACTTAGAGGTCTCCATGGCGCAGGGCAGTCTGGGACACACCGTAGTCAGGCACAAAGTGTTTTCTGGGGGAGATTAGTTCTTTTGGGTCATAGACTGAGGGCTTCGTGAAGGAGGTGGCGTTATATCAGATCCTTGAAGGGACAGGGTAGCATCTGGGCCACAGAAATGGGCTAATGTTGCTCTAGGTTAGGTAAAGTTCTCAAGAGTTAAGTCCCGAGGTAAAGAGCACTCGACAGACCTGGCTGGGGTAGGTGCCTTTGACATGATCAAGGCCTAGGGAGATTACTAATGGAGGCAGTGGTAGAAAGAACTCTGAAGATGGTCTATACCAAGATCCCTGGTTACAAAATCAGATACTAATGTAGCAAGGGGTTTGGCAGATGTAGTTAAGTCCTGAGTCAGTTGGCTTTAAAATATGAAGATTGGGCCTCCCTGGTAGCACAGGGAGTTAAGCAACGCACTATGAAGCAAACTGCAGCCACTGCAGCATGAGTTTGATCCCTGCCGCTGGCCAGGGAGACAACCCACATGGCGCAGCAGACCTCTCCTGCCTCGCCCGCTGCTGCCCTCGGCAGTGTGTTTCAGTCAGTCTGCCTGTTCTGCTCCCTACTCTGTCTCTGGTGAATCCTCTCACTACCCCTGCACCTCTGACCTGTACCCCAGTTCTTGTCTGCATAAATAAATAAATCTTTAAAAAAATAAAATAAAATATGGAGATTGATTAGATGGGCCTGACCGAATCAGGTGAGCCCTTTATAAGAAGATGATTGTCTCTCCTTTGGTGGCAGAGTAGGATGTTAGAGAGGCTAGAAGCATGAGAAGGATTTCACTCAAGAACAGCTCTTGGCCGCGAGCCAGCTTGGAAAGGGGAACCTCAACTCTACCACCACATGGACGTGAATTCAGCCAACCATCTGAACAAGACTGGAAGTGGATTCTTTTCCAGACCCTCTGGACATCAGCCTAGCCTGGCTGACACCTTGATTTTGGCCTTGTGGAAGCAGAGCACGGCGTCTATCTGAACTTCTGAAATTCTACTTAAGAGCTGTGAGTTAATAAATGGCCATGAATTACCCACTAAGTCTGTGGTCATTTCTTACACAACAATAGAAGACAAATACAGATGAAAACCACCAGTTTAATATTCAAAAACTGTCAAGTCGAGCTTATAAACAGTGACTCAGATATGTTCTGCCTATCTGTCTTGACATATCTACTTTTGTAATGACCTTGAATGACCTGATGACTTAGAATTCTGTGCCAGCAGGTGCCCGATCAGGGAGGGATGGTGCCTGGGTCCCAACCCCTGGCCTGTGGTTTGACTCTTCTCTCATCCTGGTTCCACCCCGCACCAGAAGGGGCCGATGGCTCAGGCTGCATAAGTGAAACCCTATTCTTGCAAGCAGCTGTCCCCTGCCTGCCCTTTGACTCAGGGTGCAGTTTGCCTCTGGGAAGAAGAACCTGGACAAGTCTTAGGGTGCGTAGGCAGGGAATGTAATGGTCCTTGGTGTGCAAAGTGTGGCTGAAGAGGAGCTGTGGCTCACACAGGTCCACTCACGTGACCTGTGGACTCCGCAGTTCATGGGGTGGCCAGAGCAGGATTCTTCTTGAGCTGGGACACCGGGGCAAAGAACTTACCCTTTTCCTTTTAATGTAGTGAAATACTGATCACATAAAACTTACCAGGAGTGACATTTAGTGGATTACAGTGTTGTGCAACCTCCTTCTCGCTCTAGTTTCACAACATTTTCAATACTCCAAAAGGAAACTATACCCTTTACACTGTCACTCCCCACACCCTCTTTAGACCCTGGCAAACACTAATCTGGGTTCTGTCTCTAGCTCTGCCTATTTCACAGGACTGGAATCACAATGTGTGGTCTTTGTAGCTGGCTTCTTTCACTTAGCATAGCGATTTCAAGGTTCGTCCAGGTTGTGACATGAATCAGCACTTCATGCCTTTTTATGGCTGAGTAATATTCCATTGCACGGACACACCACGTGTGTAGGAGCCTTTCTTTCGAGGACCTAAGATGAAATTGGGCTGGGGTTGGGGTGTTAGTTGGTGACTCTGCCTCTTTGTCCTTCTCTGTGCCTCTCATTTCTCTAGAATATGCTGCTGGGGCCTGGGGACCCAAGGAGACAGCCAGTCTCACCACGTCCCCTAGTCTTTGCAACCTGATCCTGAAATCCCGCCCAGCGGTGGCGGCAGTATCAGACACAGCTGGTGTGACCTCGTCCCAGGAGGATGCTCCTGTTCGGGGTTCCCAGCTGTTTCTGGTCAGGGTGTACTAGCCAGAAAAAGCTGGAGCCCTTCTCTGGTGACAGTTCTGAGGTCAAACAGGGTGGGAAGCTGCTGCAGGGGATGGCAGGGGTGACACAGTCTCAGGAGCTGGGCTTGCTAAAGCCCTGAGCCTGGGGGCAGGGGGAGTCCAGCCTGGCAAGGGGTGAGTCGGCCCCACGCCCAAAGGGATGCTTAGATCTTCACTTTCGAAGCCCTTTTTCCAGAGAAATTTAATTCCACATTGTTTGTTCTCTGCTCCGCAGACGCCTCAGCTGAAGAAACCACGGGAATCTCATTTGAAGAAGAATTTGGCCCCTGGAGCCCCCTCCCCACTTGCTGGTGGGAGGGTGCCAAGACTTTAGCAGCCGCTGCCACACCGACAAGCTGGAGCCACAAGAATGCAGTGAGGTCACCTGGGGACAGAGGGGGCGGATGGACAGTGAGTGGGCGAGGGCCCATGGGCTTGTATTGTTACATGCGGGTCTGCCGTTTTGGGACAGGGACATCGGACCTCAAGGGGACTTCAGCTCTGCTGCTTGGTCTGGGTGGCCACACCTGGGTCTCACCTGGCCATTCTGCCTCTGCCAGAGGTGAGAGAGGGTGGAATGTTCTAGTTTCCAGCTCTTAGCTGATCTGGGAGGCACGCTCAGGAACCTTCCGTATGAGGGGAGTCATGGGGAGGAAACTATATAGTTAAAGGAAACAGTTCTGCGTGAGCATTGCGCAAGTAGTTGCATAGCTCATTGCACTTCTTCTAGGAACCTTATGGTATGGCTGGCATTATTCCCTCTCACACATGAGGAAACTGCGGTGGATGAAGGGACTCACTTAGCGTGACAGACACTCAGGGCAGAGGCTGGGCAGAGGGCAGCCATCCCTAGGTTGTGCCTTTCCAAACCATATCAGCGTTCCCTGCCATGGCCTCAGACTTGTGTCTTGGTGGGGTTACACCACAATCACACTCTTTTTGAGCTGGAATGGACCTGGTGCATTGTATAGATGGGGAAATTTAGGTCAGTCGGGGGAAGCGATTTGTCCCGAGTCACCCAGGCTGATGGCAGATCTGTCACCTGAGACTCTCTGGCCATTTGGCTCAGCATCCCCGAGACCGAGATTCTCTTTGGGGTCCAGGGGCCAGAACCTTTCTGTGCAGGGCCAAAGCCAGTGCGCTGGGCTGACCCCACCTCTGGCCTGAGTGAGGTGCAGGTGCGGGCACCCGGCCCCACTTTCATGACGACGGGGCCCAGGGCTGGTCTTAGCGGGTATGTGTCACCTGTGCTGGGGTGAGGGCGGGAACGACCCCACCTTCCCGCCTCGGCATAGTCGCTGCCTTACTTCCCGGCCGGCCAGTGTTCATGAAGGGCCATCTGGGAGCATCTTTGTGCTCAAACTGCAGAAGCGACGATGAAGTGTGGCCCTGCCCCCCGGAGCCCATGGGCCAGCCAGGGGAGACAGATCTGGGGTTAAACAATGTCTATTTCATGACGTCCCAAAAGGGGCCACTTGATCTGGGTGGCCACACCTGGGTCTCTGGGAGGTAGAGGAAGAATAAAGGGGGAGTTGGGGGGACTTCTGGAAGAGTGAGGGCTAAGCCTCCAGAAGTGTTCTTTGCAGGTGGCTAAAGCAGAGGTTGCTGGGTCTAGAAAGTGCATTCAGCAAGTGCAAGGGAGTGGACCTGTGTAAGGGGACGGCTGGAACCCACGAGGCAGGGTGGGGCTAATAGTGGCTTTGGGGTGGCCAGGGGGGCGATGCCAGACCTGAAAACCTTCGTAGCATCTGGAGGCGTTCGGACTTCTTCAGTGGGGAGGAGAAGCCTGAAGGATTCTGCCAGAAGACTGATGCCACCAGACCTGTGGTGTGGAAGCTTTGCTGGGCCCATTAGGGGCCACCTGATGAGGGTGGGGAGGACAGCCAGGGAGCCTACACAGTGGTTTGGGGGAAGGGGTGCGGTACCTACCCTTAGGTTGGGCAGTGATGGAGAAGATGAAGGGGTGACAGGACTGAATGTCTGTGATGAGTTGGTTGTGAAAGGTGGGAAGAAGGGAGTTGGTTTCTGGCTTGGGTAACTGGATAATTGGGGTGACTTTTACCCCAATTGGGAAAATGGGGGTGTAAGTCCGATGATGGGGGATGGAGATTCATATAAGATAAGATCAGGACCTGATGCCTTGAGGTGCCCATGGGATATCTGCTTGGAGAGGGCTAGACCATGGTTGATAGACGGATCTGGACACCAGAGAAAAGTTAGGCCTGAGGTTAGACATTTCAGGATCATCACCCTAAATCAAATGCAGACGAGTTAAGGGATCAGAGAATGCTCTGGGAGCAGTGCAAGGTGATTTTGGTAGAAATGGTCCCGTCCTCTCCATACCCCCTTGGCATTACGACCTTGCAGCTCTGCCAGATGATTTTCTCTGGTCAGGAAGGACCCGGCTTGTACGTGGGGCATGCTGGGACTGTCCCCAGGGCCAGATGAGAAGGGACAGTAAACCCACAGCTCCCTGCCCTTGGGGAGGGGTGTTCCTCAGTGTCTCCCCTGTCTGCCCAAGAGGGAGGGAACTGGCTTTCCCAGGAGTGCTTGCCAGTCCCCTTACTGGTTTCCTCTCCTTTGTCCTTTCCATTTTCCTACCAGTGCTTCCTGGGATCACTGCCCAGGTGACGGGTGTGCTCGTTCTTGTCTTAGCGTCTGCTTATGGGGGAACCCAAACTGAGACCCTGGTTTTTTTTTTTTTTAAAGATTTATTTATTTATGCATACAAGCACTGGGGTACAGGTCAGAGGTGTGGGGGTGGTGGTGAGAAGATTCACTACAGAGAGCAGGAAGCAGAACAGGCAGATCGACGGAAGTAAACTGCTGAGGGGAGTAGCGGGCGCAGCAGGAGAGGTCTGCCGCACCATGTGGGTCCCGCGCCTGGCCGGCAGCAGGGATCGAACTCGCAGGGATCGAACTCGTGCTGTAGTGGCTGCGGTTTGCTTCATAGTGTGTTGCTTAACCCACTGCGCCACCAGGGAGGCCCGAGACCCTGGTTTACTTAGCAGATTGAGCATGCACCGACCACTTCCCGTGTGGCTCCCAGCTGGCCTGGAAGCGATTTGCAGGCGCATTCACTGCTGGTCTGTATGCCGTGACAGCCGGGTCACGGGACTACTCAGCAAGCTGTTGCTGAACATATGGATGAATAAAGCCATCGGTGGCTCCTCAGATGGTTTGAGTCAAGGCCAGACTCCTCTACAAGGCCCAGGAAGCCCCTCCTATCTGTCCACCCTCCGCTCTCCCAACTAATGCAGCTTCACCTTTCCTTGAGAGTTCCTTCTTCCCAGATGCAAATGCAGATCTCTCTGCCTCCTGTGTTCCTCCCCACCGCCCTGGGCCTCTCAACCCATGCCTGCTTAACTCTTCTCCCTCCTTTGCTTCTTCTCTTCCCTTAAGCATCTTCTCCCCAGGGAAAACTTCCCTGCCCAGCCTTCTCAGTCTGAGGGCGTCCTATTGGCCTATCCCCCACAGCAGTCTCTATCTCAGCTCGCTTCCTGCCATAGACACGAGCTACGGGTTGACAGAATTATTTAAACAATCTTTAGTCTGGCATTTTATAAGATATTTTGCAAGCTGTTTTGATTATGACGCACAGAAAGAAATACATTTTCTGTTGAGACCCAGTTCACATCATACATGTAAAGCTAAACAATGCTTTTCTTTCCTGTGTGGGATTTACTGATGTTTTCCATCCTATCCCATCCCATCCCACTTGGTTCTATTCTGTATTTCATTTTAAACGATGCTGGCTGTGACTCACTGAATGGACTGCAGTTTTGCAGATTCAGAACTGCTCTGGACACTAGTCTAGAGGCCTGTAAACTCAAGAATCGGGGTTGGATTCATTTTTACTTACCGCTGTATCCTTCGGGCAGAGCAGAGTAGCTGGTACACAGGTGCTCCCAGCAATATTTGTTGAATGACTGTATGATAACGCATGAATGTGTCTGAATAAGCGAATGAATTGTCTACCCCTCCCAGACAGGAAAGTGTGGCTTTGATCAGATTCTTCCGTTACTCAAGAAGCCAGCCCACTTCCTGTGGCTTTGATCTGTAGCCCTTATTCTAAACTGCCCAACCTCAGCCAACAGCCTCCCTGTAGCTCATTTCCTGCTTTCTGGCTACCTTATCTCTCTCTCCAAACACTCCTCGGCTTTCCCTCTTGGATGAATATGTTCCTTCTCACACCTTTGGCATATGGTTGGACAGCCTCTTAGGTCAGTTTCAGCCCCCTAGGGTGCTGGGCATTATCTGGATCAGGGGATTGGCATTGGTCCACGTCCTGCTAATGATTTCTGGAACAGGAGGGGATGCAGGCATTGTTGAAATAACGAAACAAATGTATTATTACAAACTATGAAAGATGTTCTAGAGGAAAAGTCAAGGTTGTTTTAGCATATGTAATAGAGAACCTGCCTGTGGGGAATTAGCGAGGGCTTCTTCAGGAAAGAGACAGTTAATCTGAACATGATACAAGTTAGCCAAGCAAAGGTGAAGGAGAGAGAAAGACCTGGAGGGGAGGAAACTGCAAGTGCAAAGGTCCTGAGGTAGCAGTGATTGTAGTCCCCTTGAAGTCCCAAAGATTATTCAGTCCTTCTGGTGCACAAAGAAAGTCTTGCCAGTATTAAAAACAATATGGTATTAGCATAAAATAGATACATGAACCAATGGAATAGAATGGAAAGGTCAGAAATAAATGTATGCATATAAAAACACCTAATCTATAATAAAACATCCACGGCCATAAAATGGGGAAAAGACAGAGTCTTTAATAAATGGTCTTGGGAAATTGGAAAACACACATAAAAGAATGACATTAGATTACTCTAATGCCAAACACAAAATAAATCCCAAATGGATTAAATATTTAGATATAAAACCTGCAACAATAAAATACATAGAAGAAATCTTTGGTGAAACATTCCACAATATCAACAATGTTATTTTTAGTGACTCTATAGCAAGGGTATTAAAAACCAAAATACATAAGTGGGATTACATCAAGCTAAAAAGCTTCTATATAGCAAAATAAAATATAAGATGATTAAAAAGATACCCTACTGATGGGAAAAAATACACACAGCATATAACTGATAAGGGATCAATATCCAAGATATATACAAAATTCATACAGTTCAACAACAAAACAAATAATCCAATTAACAAATTGGCAGCGGATATGAATAGACACTTTGCTATCAAGGAGATCCAGAAAGCCAAAAGAAGTATGAAAAAGTGTTCATCATTGCTTGTAATAAGAGAGATGCAGATTAAAACAACAATGAGCTTCTGCCTCCCACCCCTGAGAATAACACATATTAAAAAGATTCCCAACAAGTGCTGGAGAGGATGTAGAGCGAAAGGAACTCTATTACATGTTAGTGGCAATGTGGACTGGTACAACTATTATGGAAAACAACCTGGATTTACCTTAAAAATGAAAACTAGAAATACCTGCAACCCAGCAAGCCTACTCAGGTATATATCCACAAAATAGGAAACCATCATCAACAGCAAAGAGACACCCACATATTCCATGAAAGTCACAGTAGCGTTATTGAAAATAGCTGGACGTGGAAGCCGTCTAAATGTCCTTCAATGGACAAACTGGTCAAGGAGATGTGACACAAACATGGCATGGAATATTCTGGGAGCACAGGAAAGGATGAAATGCTAGCAACAACAAATGTTGGTGAGGATGTGGAGAAAAAGGAACTCTTTTACACTGCTGGTGGGAATGCAAGCTGGTCCAACCATTATGGAGAGCAGTATGGTGGTCCCTCAATCTCCTAAGAATGGAACTTCCATATGATCCAGCAATCCCACTCCTAGGAATATACCCAAAAGACACAAAAATACTGATTAAAAGAATACCTGCACTCCTATGTTTATAGCAGCACTCTTTACAATAGGTAAGACCTGGAAACAACCTAAATGCCCCAAAACAGATGAGTGGGTCAGGAAACTGTGGTACATATACACGATGGAATACTATTCAGCAATCAAAAAGGAAAAACTAGACGCATTCATAGGAACATGGATGAAACTGGAAGAGATTATGCTCAGCGAAGTAAGTCAGAAGGCAAAAGAAAAATACCAGATGGTTCCTGCCCTAGGAGGAATATAAGGGAACCAAATAAGGATGAAGGAAAGGAATAAGAACAACAATAATAATAACAAAAATAAAGATACAAAAGCCAAAAATGAAAAGACAAGGACAAACTGGGGACACTTGGTGGGAGGGGGGAGAGGGAGGGTTGAGGGCAGACGGGAGCATGGGGCACTGAGATGATGGTGCACTGGTGATATGGTGATGGGGAATACATGGGGATTACAATTGATGTCAAATATATATATATATAAAAGGATGAAATGCAGCCATTTTCAACAAAATGAAAGAAATTTGAAGAAATCATATGCAGCAAAGCAAGCCAGAAAGATAGAGACTAATATCGGACATTCATATAACAAACAGATGATTCAACAACATAAAAAGGCTTTAAAAATAACAATGCGGGCCTCCCTGGTGGCGCAGTGGGTTAAGCAATGCACTATGAAGCAAACCGCAGCCACTACAGCACGAGTTCGATCCCTGCGAGTTCGATCCCTGCTGCCGGCCAGGGAGGGGACCCACATGGTGCAGCAGACCTCTCCTGCTGTGCCCGCTGCTCCCCTCAGCAGTGTGTTTCAGTCGATCTGCCTGTTCTGCTCCCAACTCTGTCTCTGGTGAATCCTCTCACCTCCCACCACTCTGGCCTGTACCCCAGCTCTTGTATGCATAAATAAATAAATCTTTAAAAAAAAATAACAATGCAACTAGTCAACAGGTCTTGGGCTCCGAGGTGAAGAGGGTGGAGTAGGGAAAGGGACGGGGACAGGAGGGATGTGGTGGGGGAAGATTTCATGGTTCTGCTTACTTTTGTCACTAGTCATTTTACATAACCTACTAGGTAATTGAAAGACTTTTTAGCAAAAAAAAAAAAGGCAAAGAAAGAGCTTCCAGGGATGCAGCAGGAGGGCTCCAGCCTGGTGGGCGAGAGTAGAGATTTTGGATTGATTCCCAAAGCAGTGGGACGCAGCAGTGTTTGAAGAAGCCAGTCGACACTTTAGGAAGGTTCTTTGGCAGTGGTGTGGCTAGGACATGGGGTGGTGGTCAAGTCAGGAAGGAGAACCCCTGTCTCGGCTGGGGCAGCTCCCAGAGGGAGCAGCCTTAGGGTGGTGGAGAGGCAGGCAAGTGCCTGGCTGGTACTTAGTAGGCAGTTTGTTCGTTCTACACTGTCATACACCCGCTGCTCTGTGCTGAGTGCCCTGGGGAGCCGGGCCGGGCTGGCTCTCAGTGCATAGGGCCTCGGGTGGGTGCAGAGAGCCAGGCTGGACTGCACCGTGCCTTGAAGGTTCAGAGGGCTCAGGTGCCCCGGGCTGGTCAGGCAGAGAGGAGCCCTTAGTGGGTGGTCTCCTGCCAAGGCCCTGAGTCCTGGGTGGGGAGGCATCAGGCTCTGGGAGAGGAATTCATGCAGGCCTCCTCCCTCGTGCCTGGGGCAGCAACTAGGTGAGGGCAGGAGTCCAGCGAGGTGCTCACTCCCATCTGTCTTCCGGCCTCTGAGTCACTTTCCTTGGAAGTACAGTGATGACTCACAGAGCTGCTCCCCACACCTGCCCTTCCCTGGGGGAGGGGGAAAGGGGGACAGTCCTGGAGGAGTCCTGGGGTATCTCTGGGAGCAAGGCTGACCCCCAACCCCACTGCAAGTAAGGCCTGGATCTCCTGCTTTGGAGAGGAAAGGCAGGCGTTTGTAGTTTTTTCCTATGAAACTGGAAGGCCTACAAGACCTGGAGGAGTGTTTCCTCCCAGAGCCTGGTTATCAGAACCTCCCTGCCACCCCTGGGCCCCACAAAGGCGCTTTGGGACTTTGCCAAGTGCCCTCCCTATTCAGCCCTCACCCTCTACTAGCCCTCAGGTGGGTCTGCCTGGCTTCACCCACATCCTTCCTTTCATTGAGTGCCTTCTCCCAAGGAAAGAACCAGACCCCAAGGAAAGAACCCGCAGGACAAATCCCCCTGGGCCTGCCCCAGAAAGCCCATGTCCAGAGCCAGTTGGTGGTCCCAGAAAGAAAAGAGAGAAGTGTCAACCCCTTCCGAGGCACAGCTTGGGGTGGTTTGGGGTGTAGAAGTGTCTGCTCCTTCCCAGCAGCCTGGGTGGTCTGCAGGGCGGGTGGGAGTCAGAAGTCTGGGCGTGAGTCTGGTCCTGACTTCCCCACCGCAGTGAAATTGCTTTGGCCTCATTCTTGAGGGGGAGGGCAAAGCTCGCTCCCAGCTTTGGATGGTGGGGGACAGGGACATCATGGCCGACAGTAGGATGCCCTTAGTGAAAGAGGCTAGCCTCTTGGAGTCTGACCCTCAATGAGCGTCCCCAGTGTTGGGGTGCCTCACTGTCCTGCCTGAGCCTCCTGGGGTGGGTGGCTCCACATGGAATGTCCTCCCACACACTGAGCTGTGGGAAGTGGACCATGGCTGAGGGGAACTCCTTGTGGTCAACTCATCTACTCCCCAGACACAAACACATACGTATCCTGAGGTAGCGAAGAAGAATTCACCACACCCCAAGGAATGCTTTCTATGGAGTGTTCCCTCAAGGCCCTGAGTCACCCAGCCAGGGACACCCAGCTTGCTGAGATCTGTCCTCTGGTCATCCTGGCTTCCCATGCTCTCAGGGCAGTCATGTGTTCGAGTCCCAACTACCTCTCACCAGTGGCTTGCTGTGGTCACGTGTTACTCAGTGAGCTCAGTCTTTATCCATACAATAATCACACCAGTGTCAACTTTATAAAGTACCTGTGAAGCTTAAATGAGATAATATTGTATGATGGGCATTGCTACTGCATGACTGTGCCTTCCCTGTCATTCCCTTTTCCCTGCTCACTGCAGAAAATCCTCGTTTGGCTTACTGTTTTTCTGCCTCCCTAGCCTCTGAGGAGTCTGCTGTTTTGTCACAATAATCCTTAGGTGAATGTGATGCAGAACGGGGAGGAAAGAGAGGAGAAGAAGGATGAGTTCCAGGACAAGACAAGAGAGGAGGCGGGTTTGCGAGTAGCGCAAGGTTTGAGAGCGGGGAGTGAAGAGAGAAAGGAGATTTAAGAAGCACTGATGGCATCTACCGATTTAAGATTTAATCTTTTTTTTTAGGGTTGAGGAATTCAAGTAAACGTGCAAAGTTTTTTGAAATTATTATTTTCGCTTGCCCTATTTGATGATAACACACTTGGGTGATGGCCTTGTGAGTGACCCATCAGTCCAGTGCTTGCACACAGTAGGGACACAGTGCACTCAGTTTTGCACATGCACTATCTCCCAAACTGGACTGGGTGTTTCCTGCATCCACACTGGCTTAGGGGCTGCTTGAGGGCTGGGACTAGAGCTCAGCTCCCCCCACTCCATGCTCAACTGAGGCTACTCAATTGAGGACAGGATCTTTGGGTTCTTCATTAGCCCAGTGACTCCGGTATCTTGAGGCTCCCCATGATGTCTCAGAACAGGGTCCTCGTGCTCCCAGATAATGCCATATTTCTACATTGACTAATGGTCTGACCTTTTCTGGGCAGATGGTGAAGGTTGAGGGAGGAAGAGGGAAAATGTCAGGGCCCCAGATGTTTTCTCCTGCCATGGGCTGCCCAAGATGGTGAAGAGAAGAGTAACAGAGAAAGCATCCTGCCCCAGCCCAGCCCTAGAGCTAAACATGTCATTCTTGAGAATGAAAAATCTTATCCCCACCCAGTAGTTTCCCATAAATCCAGATGATCTCTGTCCGGTCCCCTGACTGTCTCATGGGGTGAGGTGAGGGCCAAGTCAAACCAGGGTTTTGTCTTGAGTTGAAAGTGTTTACTTGTTCAGCAAAGTGGCAGGACTGGGGGCGGAGGTCATTATGACAACAGTTCAGAAACTCCTGCAAGAAAGGAACAAGGTGTTTGCACTGTGGACAAGTTAGAATCTGTCCGTCTGGGTTGCAGCTTGGTTTTTATACCTCACTCTGGTGGTTGGCTAAGGCGCTCCATCTTGCAGGTTGGTTTGTTGTAGTTCAGTGAGACCCCAACATTTCCTGAGTGCCTACTACGTCTCAGCTCCTAGCCTAGCGGTGATAGGGAGCTCTTAGGGTCAGCATCAGGCTGCTTACCTTGAAGGAATCTTTCTCCACTGAGGGACAGATGTGTGCACAGCTGTCTTCTCTTCAGAGATTGAAGCTACAAGGCAGGTGTGAACAGGACTTTGAGGGGCCCAAAAGACAGAACAAGGAGTCTTGGGGGTGGTTGGAGAAGTCAATGTGGGAATGTCTGCTCGGAACCTTGAAGACTGAGCAAAAATTCAAGAGCTAGAGAAGGAGGGAGGAAGAAATAGTATGAACAAAATGGGGCACGGTGAGTAATTCGGTATGAAGCAGGGAGGAGGAATAGTAATTAGCATGCATCGAGTACTTACTAACCACCGGGCCCTGTGCGTGTATATCATCTCATTTAATCCTCCCAGTAATCTAAGGAGGTAGGTGCTGATGAGGGAATTAACATTTGGAGACAACAGATGGTTGAGCCAGGAACTGAATCAGGTTTGTCTGACTCCAAATTCCATGCTCTTTTTACTAGGCTAGTGGTTTCCTGAGTATAGTTTATGAAACTTTTAAGATTATGGAAGAGGTGCTTTAGGGACATGTCTGATTTTAGTTTCATATTTAAAACATTTTAATCAACACACTCAAATGTTATGTAATACAATTTTTTCCCTTCCATCTCTGCATATTTTTGAATTTTTATAAATGTGTCGTTGATTAGAAACACTGTGTGGTCTGCTCAGGTCTATTCATGCAAAACTGTAAAAGAGAACACCCTTCCCTCCCCACCACCCTCCATCACAAGGCGGGTGGCTTCCAGCCCAGGATGGCTGGCTAAATGCACATGGACTTGTCTCCTTTCCCTTCTGAAATATCTTAGAAATAAATAATAAACATACAAGTTTTTCCAAAGATGAGAGCTAGGGGAGCGCATCTGTGCACAAAAGAAATCCCAGCACATTTTTGGAGGAGTCGTTTGATGAGAGAGTAAGCAGGACAGAGGAGGCGACCGCCTGGGAGGCAGATGGCAGGTCTGCAGCTGACATGGGAGTTACCTGAAGAAACTTGGGCTTGCACATGTGGGCTTCACCCGGAGGATGGGAAGGGAATATGTGACTGAAAATGGGGCTTAACTGCAAGGCTATAAACAGGATAATAAATTTCCCTGACCCTTGTATACAAAGTTCTCAGTTAGGGTGGTTTTTAAAAAAATTTTATTTGTTTTTGTGTAAAGGAACTGGGATGTAGGCCAGAGATGTGTGTGGGGTGTGTGTGTGTGAGAGAGGATTCATCAGAGACAGAACGGGCAGAACATCAGGGAGCAGAACAGGCAGATCTACTGAAATACACTGCTGAGGGGAGCAGCAGGTGAGACAGGAGAGGTCTGCTGTGCCATGTGGGTCAGCTCCCTGGTCAGGGATCGAACTCAGGCAGCAGTGGCCATTGTGCTGAGACTTAGCCCCTAGACCACCGGGGAGGCCTCTTCTTTTAGGTGTTTACTTTGCCGACTCCCATATTGCTCCTTCCCCTAAAATAAAAGTTCTTCTTTAAAGAAATTAAACTGTCTGAGGAAGATTGGGAGAACTGGGGTTTAAGGTGGGAATTTAGACTAAAGCATATTGCAAGCTGACATTTAGAAGTTCAAACAAGAAGACCAGCTCATTCTGAAACAAAGCCTACCATTCATCTTTACTTATCTGTATGCTGAACTTCCAGGAAACTTTTATACTGTTTCATTCTTAAATATGAATGGACGACTATAAGCCAGAAGTTATTTAAGGAAAGCTGAGACATGAAATAGAGAGATTTATTTTTTTTAAAGATTTATTTATTTATGCACACAAGACCTGGCTGGGGTACAGGCCAGACACACAGAAGGTGAGAGGATTCACCAGAGACAGAGTGGGGAACAGAACAGGAAGATTGAAACACACTGCTGAGGGGAGCAGCGGGCGAGGCAGGAGAAGTCTGCTGTGCCATGTGGGTCCCCTCCCCGGCCGGCAGCAGGGATCGAAATCGTGCTGTAGTGGCTGTGGTCTGCTTCACAGTGCGGTGCTTAATCCACTGTGCCACCAGGGAGGACCCAAAATAGATTTAAAGGTAAACACGTGGAAAGTAAGAACCAGGGCCTCCCTGGTGGCGCAGTGGGTTAAGCAACGCACTATGAAGCAAACCGCAGCCACTGCAGCACAAGTTTGATCCCTGCTGCTGGCCAGGGAGGGGACCCACATGGCGCGGCAGACCTCTCCCTGCTGTGCCCACTGCTCCCCTCAGCAGTGTACTTCCGTTGATCTGCCTGTTCTGCTCCCAGCTCTCTGTGGTGAATCCTCTCACCCCCCCACACCTCTGGCCTGTACCCCAGTGCTTGTATGCATAAATAAATAAATCTTTAAAAAAAAAAAAGAAAGTAAGACCCAAAGAAACAAATAATATATAGGTAGAAAAAAAATTTAGAGAATACAAGAAGACATATTATCTGTCCATGGTGTTCTGAAAAGGAAAAAATCAGAGAACAAAAAATCCCCTGGGTATAAAATATAGAATTCAATGAAAGTGTTGAAAGTTAAGGTCAAGCTAGTTGCTCAGAAAATAAAACAAAAAATGAAAGAAACAGAATTTTATTAAAGATAAGAGACATAAGAAAACCAGAGCAGCGAGTCTCTGTTTAATTATATAATAAGTATTTCATGGAGAAAAGCAAAATCATGGCAAGAATTTTCAAATGAATAATTGAACAAAGTTTTCCACACCAAAAAAATCAAATCTTCAAACTATCAGGGCACATCTAATCCCCACCATAAAGAACACATAGATTTGGGGATTTCAGAATACCTCAGAAAATGAGGAGACCATAAAAGTCTTCAAAGAGAGAAAAAAAGCCACCTACAAAAGAAAGAAAATCGGAAAGTTACCCGATTGACCAGGTTTGCTTGATGCTAAAAGACAATATTGTTATAAAGTTCTGCGAAAATGACTTCTGATTTTGAATTCGATGCCCAACAAAACTGCGTATTAGGTATGAGGGCAGATCAACAACATTTGTAGATAAATAAGAACTAAAGATTATTTCCTACATATTGTTTCTTAGAAAGTTATTTGATGCTATGCTACAATAGAACCAGGGAGAAACAAGAGAGGAGACATTGGAATTTTTGTCAGTTTGCAAGTTAGGTTGGTGTATAGCTTTAATTAATTAATTAGTCGATTCTTTTTCTATATTGGGGACTTCAATATTGTGATTTATAAGAAATATATATTGGGCCTCCCTGGTGGCGCAGTGGGTTAAGCAACGCACTGTGAAGCAAACCGCAGCCACTGCAGCACGAGTTCGATCCCTGCTGCCGGCCAGGGAGGGGACCCACATGGCCCGGCAGACCTCTCCTGCTGTGCCCGCTGCTCCCCTCAGCAGTGTACTTCAATTGATCTGCCTGTTCTGCTCCCCGCCCTCTGTGGTGAATCCTCTCACCCCCTCACACCTCTGGCCTGTACCCCAGGTCTTGTGTGCATAAATAAATAAATCTTTAAAAAAACATTAAAAAAATATATATTTGGTTACTGAAATAACCAAATATATATTTCTCATATATATTTGTAGTTATTTAGTACCTGTTTTCTCTCTTTTTAGGCTTAGGTATCAAGATTATGCTGGCTCTATAAAATGATCTTAGTGTTCTTTTTATGCTCTGAAAGTGTTTGCACAGAGAACAATATCTCGCTCGAGCATTTGCCCAAATCCCCTCCCACTTGATAATTTTGCAAAAACAATTCTTTGACTATATGTTCTGTCTTCTTCCACCACAGTCTTGTGACCTTTGTGGCAGATCACTCTACTACACAATAGTCATTATTATGCTTCCTTTATTTGAGGTAATTTAATTTTGCCTACTTAAAAATTAAATGTCATAGGCCCCCTGCAGAGAGGTGGAGCAAGTGACACAGTTTTGGTCAATGAGATGAAAACACACATGTCCTGAGTAGAGCTTCCAGAAAAGCTATTAATTTCCTGCTTTAAAAAGAAAAGGAGGAACTTAGCTGTGCTTTTGCCCTTCTCCCTTCTTCCTGCCAGGACTGTAGATAAAATGTCTGGAAATGGAGAAATCATCTTGGGAGCATGAGGACAAATGCAACCTACTAGAAACAGAGCAGCAGAAAGACAGACCTGGTCCGGGGTGGTCTCGAGGAGCGTCACTCCAACCGAGGACTGCCTACCTTTGGGCTTCCCATTTTATATTTGTATAAAATCATGTATTAGTTTAAGTTACCAGTTGTTCACTTTTCTGTTTTTATTTGTTTGTTTTTGTAGCACATTTACCTTCTGTTGATACAATCTTTAGCCTCAGAGCTGCTTCCTGGAACACAGAGGTTTTTAGAGTCTTTGAAAAGGTACTAAGTGAATTGAAAGCTGTCAACGGGAGAGAATGGCTCCTCCCCACCCACTTCTCCTATCAGTGCATAGAACTGATCGAACTTGGATGTATCCAGAAGAAACCCTTGGACTTTCTTGGCATCGCCTTCACTGATTCCTCCCTGGGAGAGGGGGCCTGACCTCCTGGGTTGGTGCGGTTGGGAAAAGGCATCCAGTGTGCTTTGCTCAACCCGTCCCTGACCGTCTCTCTGGGACTGACTGAACCACAAGCGATGTGTGTTATCTTTGCTCCTGCCTCCTCCAGGCATTTAGCACTGAGGCAGACGCAAGACCTGCTTGGGAGGACTTCAATAGTCCAGCTGCTCCGCTGTGAGTGGGTGGGCAAGTTCAAATAAGGGAAGGAGAAAAGGAAGCCCATTTGGGCTTTGGGTCTAAGCCACATCCTCCAATCCATCTGGACCAGCAATAAAGCTGATGTCTTAATCTCTACTTGTCTCCTGTGACTATTTGCAATTGGACCAGAACTTAGAGAAGTTAGGGGTGTGATAAATAGCACCCACAAACCCCAACGTCTGTTGAATACTTAGCCCCAGTGGGAAAAAACATGGTTAAATGAAATCAGTGCTTTAACATTCTGGTAGTATTAGGCAGACTTCTCTTGACTCGGTTATATGTTTTTGAGCTCACTATAAGATGGGTATCATGTTTGTTTTTTTAATAGTAAGAGTCTGGTTTGAGAGAAAGAAGGTTCTTCTTATCTTGGATATCACTGACTTGCTCTGTGACTTGACTTCCCTGGGCTTCAATTTTATCAATTATAAAATGAATGAGATAGATTAATGATCAGTAGGGGACATCAAAAGCTTTGATAATCAGGACCTCCCTGGTGGTGCAATGGGTTAAGCAACACACTATGAAGCAAACCACAGCCACTGCAGCACGAGTTTGATCCCTGCCGCTGGCTGGGGAGGGGATCCACGTGGTGCAGCAGACCTCTCCTGCCTCACCCACTGTTCCCCTCAGCAGTGAATTTCAGTTGTTCTGTCTGCTCTGCTCCCCACTCTGTCTCTGGTGGATCCTCTCACCCCCCCACACCTCTGGCCTGTACCCCAGTGCTTGTATGCATAATTAAATGAATCTTTAAAAAAACGCTTTGATAATCTTCCATTCATTCAATATACTTGTGGTGCCAGAGGCTGATTATACAAAATAAATATGGCTGCACCAGTCTGGAGTCCAGAGTTTAATCGGAAAGATAGACATTAAATTAACACAGAAGTGAATGGATAATTACAAGCATTTCATTTTTCTAATCAATAAAAAATTAGTAAATGAGTAATTGAATTGTTTGCAACGTGACTGCTAGTTCTCACTTAGCCACACTCAGGAAAAACCCGTCTGGTTGGTCCAATAGTGACATGTGGTTCTGCACAAGTTCTGCAGCCATGTCAGAACCTGTGCTCAGAAAAACATAACAAAGAAGCTTCCAAAGGACTGGCTTTTCAGATGAAAAAAAAGTCAATCATTTAACAAAAGTTACAAATGAATAACATGCTTGTTATAAAAATTCAAACAATATGGAAAAAAAATAAAAAACAATCGTTTCCTTTCTCCCTCCAAGTTTGGAAATCGGATAATGGGCAATTGCACATCCTTCCAGCAAGTTGTATACGTAATTGTAGGCTGTCAGCGGGCACGCGCTGATCTCTAACTTATCCATTCCTCTGGTTATCGGTTGAATTGTGACCTCCCCAAAATATATATTGAAGTCCTAATTCCTGGTATCTGTGCCTGTGACCTTTTTTGGAAATGGGATCTTTGCAGATGTGATAGAGTTCAGATGAAGCCAGACTTGCTCGGGGGGGCCCTTAGCCAATAGGGCTGGTGTCCTAATGAAAAGACAAGAGATAGACACCCAGGGAGAACAAAAGAGGCAGAGACTGGCGCCAGGCACCACAAGCCGCTGGACACCGAGGGCTGACGGCCACCGCTGGAGACCAGGAAGAGGCAAAGAAGAATTCTACGCAGACTCTCAGGGGGAGTACAGCCCTGCCCATACCTGAGTTTGAACTTCTAGTCTTCAGGAGCCTCCCTGGTGGCACAGTGGCTTAAGCACCGCACCATGAAGCAAACCTTGGCCATTGCAGCAGAAGTTCTATTCCAGCCGCTGGCCAGGGAGCTGACCCACATGGTGCAGCAGACCTCTCCTGCCTTGCCCGCTGCTCCCCTCAGCAGTGTGTTTCAATCTGCGTGTTCTGTTCCCCACTCTGTCTGGCAAATCCTCTCACCACCTGTACCTCTGGCCTGTACCCCAGCTCTTGTATGAATAAATAAATCTTTTTAAAAAAAAGAATGAACTTCTAGTCTTCAGAACTGACATAATAAATTTTTGTCATTGTAAGCCATCAGATTGTGGTATTTGTTACAGCAGGCCTCGGCCATGAATATCCTCTTCTTAAAGGATGCCTAGGCTACTCCTAATGTTGAGCTACTAGGCTATGTGGTAATGGCTGCCACTGGCTGGGGCCTGGCCTGTTAGGGGAAGAGCACCTTAGGATTTGTTCTTCTTCCCAGAAATACCTTGGAACCAGCATGGACACTGGCCTTGATACTCCAGACTCAACACAAGCTTAGGCAGGATTGCCAGATAAAACACAAGATGTGATGTCATATGGGGACTTACCAATTCTAGAGCATTATTTGTTGCTTACCTGAAATCCAGAAGTAGCGGGACATATATATGTATTTTTATTTTCTAAGTTTGGCAACCATGAACTTTGATTTTCTCAGTTGTATTCTCAAACAGTGGGGCTGTGGGCAACCTGTGCTGTGCTGGAGGGAGCCCAGAGGTCCTGGATTCCAGCTCTGTGACTGCAGAAGATCTGGAAGAGCTTGCCTGGTCCCGGCCCCTCATCTGATGCCTGGCCTTGCCTAGCATTGGGATTGTTCTCAGCAGATCCTAGCTATCCTGTTGCCCTCAACTCCTCAGAGGCCAGCTGAGTCTCTCCTGCTCATCTTGGGAACAAGTGTTCATTCACTCCAGCCCCACCTCCTTTCCACTGAGGTTCATGTCCATCTCCCTCTAGCCTCCTCTGTCTCTCCCATTCACCCCCACTGACTTGGACAAAGCAGAGGTGAACCTGACCCCTGGGAACTAGCTAGTCCACTCCAGGTGTGCTGAGTAAGACTGAATGAGGTGGGGAAGGGAGAGACCCTGATTTTGCAAGGGCCTATGATAGCTGTGGGCAGGGTGTCCCAAACTTGTGCTGTTTAAAAAATATCTTAGGGCTTGCTGTTTTGGGTCTGAATGCAAGGTCTCCAGGTAGTGCCCCTGGCCTGGTCTGGAGACTCAGGAGCTTCTGCTAGATGGTGTCCAAGCTGAGGCCTGATCCTCCATGAGTGAGGGCTTCAGGGCAGGAAGAGGCTGGGGAGAGGAGCAATGCAAGGAGGGCGAGGCCTGTGTGGCTGGAGTACAGGGAACAGAACAGAATGGGGTAAGCTGAACCCAGAGAGACAAGATGAGGCCACATCTGGCCAGGCCTTGCTGGGCTGGTTAAAGAACAAACCAAACCAAACCAGAAAGACTGCCCTGGAGTCAGGACCTTCTGAGTCTTTCAGAGTTGGAGCCCTTGATGGCTTCCCTCCTCTGACCTTGGCTTCTGGAGGTGTCTACATTGCCTCTCTCTTCCCACAGCTTCTCTTTCCCTCCAGTCTGACATTCAACTCATTCTCTAGGCCACTGGGGCATTCAAGTTACCCGGGGTGGGGGAAAAGAGGAGATAAGACGCCATTAGCTCCACATGGGCAGGGGATGGGGCGCTGTGGCTTGTGAGGATGGGTGTGGGTGCTCACCAACCGACTGAGAAAATGTCCGTGTTAGACAAGCATCGTTCACAAATATGGTTTTTGTTGTGGAGAAGATGCTGCAAATGCTCCAGTGTGTGGTAGGCATACCACACGTCCTTGTGTGGGGCCCTCCCTCAGAGTGTGGGCTGGACCCGTGACTGGCTGCTAATGAGTAAAATATGGTGAAAATGAGAGCATCTCCCTTTTGAGATGAGGCTAGGGGAGACAGCGACTTCCATCTTGTCCCTGCCGGTGCCTGGGCCCGCCAGGGAGTGGAGGGTGGTCTCCAGCCAACGGGCAGCGAAGAGACCGTGGCCTGCAGTCCAGCGGCCCCCTCGGAACTGAATTTTCCAGCATCCGCCTGAGTAAGCTCGGAAGGGACTCCCTCCCCAGTCCCAGACTGCACCTTGGCAGGTGGCCCGTGAGGCACCCTAAGAAGAGTGCTCAGCCAGGCTGTGCCTGTGGACACATGAGACCATGAGAGAGGAAAATTTGTGGGAGACCTTAAATTTTAGGGTTACTTGCGGCCACAGATAACTCACACAAAGCATAATTCTGGAACGGCTGTCTGACCCAGCCCTGTCCTAACACGAGTACTCATGTAAGCCCATCTTGGTGGGTATGCTAATTTTGAAGTATTTTCTTATCAAAGTGGGGGAGACAGCAGCCCTCAGCTTCCTGGGTCTGTGTCTGCCAGGGTCGAGTGAGAAAACAGAAACTATACCAGTTATGGCCACAAATCTAATATGAAGAATTGTATCATTTAATAACCACTACAGCTTGAGTGGTGAACTCGCCCAATCCTCAATCGTCTAAGTCACTCAGAAAATCCCACAGGTCTTTAGGACCTTGGCCTTAGAAACTCAAAAGCCGGGAATCATTTAGTGTGATATTTTCGTTGCACTGTAGTTTCTCCTCCATTTCTCTGGGCAGTGGCGGCTACGCGTCTGTTTTGAACGCGGGCAGAGCTCGCTCCCTGATAAACAGGAGCTGCGCCGCCGGTGTGGGGGCGTGTGATGGCCAAGCCCTGTGGGACGAGCGTGCTCCTTCCCGTCCCAGGACCAGCTGTGGTTTTCCAGGCCCCACTGCCCATTGTGTTGATGTCCCAGTTTTCCAAACCACTTCCCTAGTCCGGTTCCCAGTTTTTGACCTTTAAAGAAAGACTTCGGTGCACGCATTTGTGCTGATAACGCTTGGCTTCCGTTTGAATTATTTCCTTGGAATAAATTCCCAGCAGCAAGATTACTGGTCAAGGGACAACTTTACAGTGTTGCTAGGAATTGCTTTATTGCTTTCGCAGAACCTGTGCCAGCTCAACATCCATTTATACAGGGTGCGAAGGAGGAGTGTCAGAACCACAGGCTACTTATTCCTCCCTTCAAAACTCACAGAAAGGGTTCGGGGACCAGGAGTGGGGTCCAGGGTGGGCTGAGAAGTCAGGCGGCTGAGTCAAATGGCCAGGGGGCAGAGCAAGGAGTTAACAGACACAACGAACTGTGGGTGACAGGTACAGAGTTCACATTCTGGCGTTGTTAATTTTTCTCACTTTAGTTCTGTGCTCTGTAAAATAGGAACTCTGGTAGTCCAGGACCTCACAGAGGAGAGAGGAGGATTAAACGTGTTATTGTTTGTTAGGTGATTATACCAGCACTTGGGACTCGCATGTGTTCAACTTCGGATAAAAATTATTATTTATTATTTAGTGACTGAAGCTTGGTGTCCCCTCTCAGTCGGTTTGTTCAGCGACTGACCGTTGCTCTCTCTGCGTTTCTGCAGGCCAGGCCGTCCAGGTTTCCTTGTTTTCCCAGTGGATGTCCTAGTTTCTCTGAAGACCAATTTTAGTGATCTTGGCTTTGAGACCTTGGGTCCAATGGTCTCTGGACGCCCCCTTGTGGCCTTCTGGCTCTCTGTGTTCTTCCCAATTAAAGGGGAAAACCAGGTCTGTATTTGTGAAGGACCAGGAGCGTGTGTCTGAGTGAGAGAGAGCTCAATTTCTGCAGCTAAAACAGGAACTAGCACCTCATGGCATCCTTCCCTCTGGCTAGGAGGGGGTGGGACTGTCTGTCTTTACGTATTTCCACATACACACTGATGGGAGTCACGTGTGCTGATGTGGATGTGCACACATGTGCAAGGATATAGGTACGTGTGCACACATTTTATGCTGCTCTTATCACAGGAGTGTTATGGGGTTCCACTGAGGCTATTTGGTTTGAGAAATGGAAGTTTGTGGCACATGTAAGCCATTACTATGAACGATAACATGTATAATCACTTGGTTTATCTAGTCACTCCTTTAGACATTCTGTTCCAGGTGGGTCAGGTCTCCTGAGTTCTGGGGAAGCAACAGTGATAAAGAGAATCTGTTTCTGTCCTCTTCCCATCTGGTGGCGGTACAGGGGAGTGGTGGAGGTGTCATGGGGAGGGATGGAAGGCTGCCTGGAGGAGGTGACACCTGAGCTGGGCCCTGATAATGGGTGCTCTAGCTTCTTCCATCTAGGGGCAGAGGGGCTTGTGCAAGTAGCACTGGGAGAATTTTAGAGGTTTTTACCAAACTCACTGGGCCAGTCCTTTTCTTTGGGCTTATTTCGTTCTGGATTAAGCAGAGAGTTTGTCTGTGATACTTGCAGTTTCTACTAACTTTGATGGGTTCTGATTGTTTTGCCCCTCAGCCTGAGGAATTCCCTTTTCTTGTGCTGTACTCTGCTCCCTTCCTCCGAAGTCTGGAAGCCAGGGCACTCAGGGCACTGGGAGCTGCTGGTGCTGGCCAGGACGGGCTGACTGGTGTAACACACAGGCCTCGGTTACAGTGGCTCACACATCATGGACGTTTGCTCCTTGCTCCTGTCATGGGCTCAGGAGATGCCAGGTGGTCGTGGGGCTCATTCAGAGGACAGGACAGGTTGCTGATGGCTCTGTCATCTTCAACTCGTGGCTTCCAAGACCAGTCTGGTCATGGAGATCAGGCTGCGGTTGGGGAAGAGGGAATGAGGAAGTCTCTCCACTGCCTTGGCCCAGAAGTGTCACCGCGGCTCACATTCTGTGGGTGAGAACTGGTCTCACCTTAATGCCATGGGGATGGGTAATAAAGCCCAGGGCGGGCGGCTGCTTCCCAGGGTGAGCTCCGGTGTTGCTGCGTTAGGGAAGGGGAAGCCAAGCTCACTATTGTTGTTGCTGCTATTTCCATGCAAGGCCGAGTAGAATGAGCACAGGCTAGCATGGGAAAGCCTGGTGGGAGCCTAGGAAAGGGGGTGATGTTTTCTGACGGGAAGGGAATGAGGGGGCCCTTGAAGGAGAGGCAGAACTTCCCCAGGGTGGGACGGATAGATGGGTGGGAAGGTCATGTGGGCTGAGGGAATCCCATGAACAGAGTTAAGAGACAGGAAAGCTCAGGGAGTGGGGAGTGAGAGGCGGGAAGAGGTGGAGGGGTGCCCTGGCAGCCTGTGAGGAAGGCCTGGAATGTCGAGATAAGGTGGTGGAAGTTCCCAAGCATGGTCTTTCTGCTGTGGAGGCCAGGGGCTGGGTGGTCATAGAGAGGAGATGGGGGATGGATGAAGGAGCGAGAGATCAGGGAGGAGGAGGCAAAGGAGGAAAGAGAATGCTGGGTGGTGACAAAGTGTGGGGTTCACAGAGGAGCAATGGGAAGGAGACCAGAGAAGGTGCCCTTTGTCTACCCCATCCTTCCTCTGGGTGTTCCTCAGTCCCCCAGTGGTTAGAGGGCAGCCTCCTTTCCTGGGGGATCTGCCCCCTTGGGTCCAGCCCGCTAATTCTCCATGCAGGGAGAGGTTTCATCTCCTCTTTATATGTTGTTCTTCTCCCAGGAAGGAAGTGGCTCTGGGTGCTGGGGTTGGGGGCATTCCTCGGCTCTGCTGTCTGTCCCCAGATTTCTCATGGTTCCTGGTGCAGAGTCGGCATGTTTGCCAGCCTGGGAGAGAGGGCAGAGTCTTGCTCAAGAAGGTCCCACACCTCAGAGAAACTGAGTTTCATTTTGAGCTGCTCCAGCCCTCTCGGTCAAGAGCCTGACAGCAGAGGGACGCTGGGACGATTCAACTCCACGAGGAACCTGCCAAGCGGTGCCTCAAATCGACCTGGAGTAACAGTGCGTGCTGCCCATGGTCAAATGGGAGCACCCTCCTGGTCACTTAACATTGTGCTCAGCCAAATCACATCCCTAAGTACTGGGATTGGCGTGAGTGGGGGCAGGGGAGAGGCTCAGTTATTTGGTGGTTGACAGCTTGTTAGGGGGAAAGACCCTCCTAAATGGATTATCAGGCAAACCCATTTTATATTAGGGTTGCCCTGTAACAAGCTCAGCCTGGAGAGGCTTCCTCCTTTTGGCCCTGGGTGGGGAACCCTTGCCCCCTTCCCAGGACTAGCTGGTTCCTTCACGGCTTTCCTGCTTGCCGTGGGCAGCTGAGGGTCCTGGGGTCAGCATCATTCTGGCCGTGTTACAGTAGGCGCTGTGGGCTCCTGGGGGTGACAGACCTGGAATGAGAATTCATGGGGGCGGGGGTGGAAGTCGTCCTTGGGCCCTGTGCCCAGCTGGGCACAGCCGCTGGGTTCAGGGCAGGGGAAGGACTCCGGGTCACCAGCAAGTGCTCCACGCTGTCCATGGCCCTGTCCTTTTCTCACCTTCCCTAGAAGGAGAGTGGGGAAGAGGCTTCAGGATGGGGCCATGTTTGAGCTGCCCACCTCTTGGGGCTGGTCTCAAGGAGGGCAAGCAGGGGTGTGGCCTTGCTTCTCTAGACCTGGCAGGTGGTAGGAGCTGGGCAGGTCACAGCTCTAACCTGGCTCTGCCCCTTATTAGCTGGGGGACCTGGCTGGTGCTCATGATGAGCCCCTTCCAGCCTCAGGCTCACTGTGAACTGAGAATCATAACAGCCCACCCCAGTGGTGAGAACTGAATGAGTGGGCGAGTACTCTGTTAGCGCAGTGACCAGCACACATTAGGAGCCCCTAAAATGGGCTCCCTCCCAGTCTTCCTCTCTCCTTTCTTTCCACCCTTTCTGGGGAAAGTGATGGCTTCCCCGAAGGTGGAACTCTGAGAGGGGAGGCCGGTGGGGAATAGAGCCCCTGAGCATCTCAGACCAGGAGACAGGGGAGAACAGGAGACTGGAGGTCCCACCCCCAGGCGCAGACCTCAGGGGTGGAGGCACCTTCCAGTACCCCTGCTCTAGGAATCCAGGGAGGGGGTGTGGACACCAGATGGATCTCTGCCTTCCTGTTCTGGAGACAAGTTTCCTATCAAAACTTCATAGTCCAGATGTCCCATCCCACTCTGCCAGCCAATTGGAAAAGAACCAACCAGTAGCTAATTCACACTAAGATGTTAAGAGCAATAAAAAATCAATGATATTCACACCCTTGGGTGTTGATAGCTGTTAATGGCTTTTCCAGTTCAGACTATCTTCTTGACAATGCAGCTTCCCCGCCCCCCCAAGGGCTGGGGCTCAGCTGGGGTGCTGATTGCCTGCTGGGAGTAGAAGCTTGAGTTTTGACTCAAGTGTGGGGCTGGAGAGTCAAAGGAGAGGGTAAAGGGTGTGTGTGTGTGTGTGTGTGTGTGTGTGTGTGTGTGTGTGTGTGTTGGGGGGCAGGCAGCACAGGGTCAGCTTAGAGACTGTCCACCGCTGTCCCTGAAGGCTGGAGGTGGAGCGGGAGGCAGGAGAGGACACACTTCTACATCTCCTGGAGGGGCTTCGCACTGCCCATCTGCAGTGGCAGCCTCATCATTTGACACTGGGGATGGGGGGCAGTGGTGACGGAGTGGGCATGGCTGGCAATTTTTTGTAGTCCCTGGGAGGCATAGGCTGAGCCAGTGTGGGGGACAGCGCCTCTTCACCTCGTTGGACTAGGGTCAACTGAGGATCTTGTCAGAAGGCAGATTCTGATTCCTTTGGTTGAGGCCAAGCACCTGCTTTTTTTTTTTTTAATTTTTGGGTAAAAGAACAAGGGGGCAGGCCGGAGGTGTGGGGGCCGGGAGGTGAGAGGATTCACCAGAGACAGTGAGGAGGCGAACAGGCAGATCAACTGAAACACACTGCAGAGGCGAGCAGCGGGCGAGACAGGAGAGGTCTGCACCTTGTGGGTCACCTCTCTGGGTAGGGATCGGACTCAGGCCAAAGCTGTAACAGCTTAACTGCTAGGCCACCAGGGGGGCCCCCTGTACCCACATTCTTTATAAGCTACAGGAACTCTGTTTGTGCCTTGAAGGTGGATACCTGGGAGCAGAGGCTGAGGGCACTCAGGACTCAGGCATGTGTCCAAGGGGCGGGCCTGCAAGCTCCAGTGTCCCCTCCCGCGCCAACTCGAGCATCTCTGAGACCTTGTGGGGGTGGGTGGTCAGGTGCTGAGCTCATCCTCTCAGTTGCTTCTTCGGGTATTGTCTTAGGTGAGTAGAGGGAGGTGGCAGCCTTTTGGTGGTAATTAAAAATAAGAGCAGTTACCAATTATGGGGAACTTACCGCGAGGAGACCTCATCACTTGTAAGTGGCAGCATCTGACCCCAAAACAGTTCTGCGGTCAGGCTGGGTTTAGAGAAAGTGCAGGCTTGTGGGGTAATTCGTTTATCTGGCAAACATATCTATTCCAGACCTTTCAAGTTCTTTTGGAGGTAGAGGGTCATATTTACCCCTTCTTGATGCCAAACACAGTGCCAGAGCCCAAGAACCTTTGGGGGCCTGGGACATGTCTGCTCAAGTCTGCCCACGAAGCAGATGCGTCACAGAGACTGGACCGTGTTAGAAGCCCTGGCCCTGGCCCTGGCCAGGGAGGGCAAACAAAGGCCGGGCCCACGCAGGAGGCTCTGGGAACTCAGGTAAACACGGGCTGTTCAGCCTCTCCCTCTCTCAGGGCTGGGTTCCTGTCGAGGAGACGGAGAAAGTTTCCACTGTGCATGTGAGTGTGTGCACGCCGCCCACGTGGAAGTGCCCTGTTATCTTTTCCTTTTTGCAGAAAATCAGGTCAGCGGTTTGACTGTTGTTAACCACACGGGCCATGGGGAGGTGGCCCGAGCTGCAGTGGCCTCTCAGTGCTGCCAGCTGGCGGAGGGCAGGAGGGCACAAAGGCGAGGGCTGGAGCCTGGGGCTACCAGGTCTCCAAGATTTGGCTCCGCAGGCCTTGGAGTCCCCAAAGAAGTGTCAGCGGCTGCCAACCTGGGGGGAGGACTTTGCGGCCACATCCTGTTTCCCTTTCAGCATTCCTCTCCCTGCTGCCCACCACATGCCCAGCTCCGAGGCCTCCCCTGGTGGACTGTTGAGTAATCGGGGAATCGGGCTTGAAGAAAAGCAGCCGCCCCTGTCTTGTGGCTGGGGCTCTGTGGGAGCGGGTGGCAGGGTTAGGCCAGGTGGGGTGGAGCTCTCCCCACAGGTGGTAACAAGAACGAGGCTCCCAGAGCAAGCACTTGCACAGCAGCTTCCTCACCTCCCCCATGCCCCTTGGAAGCTGGCAGGGTGTTATTATTATGCTGACGTGAGAGTGACGGGAGAGTGAGGTCAAGGGCCTAGTTCAAAGGCTGTGGACTACATGCTCCTCAGAGTTGCAGAGGGAAGTTCTCTAGTGCCTTTGTGGGGTGGCGGGAGGCAGAGGCCTCAGGGATTCCAGCAGGCTGAGCTTCGTCTTTGGGCCTACGCTTCCCACATGCCTCGGCCAGGGCTGTGGTCACTTCACGGCTTGATAGGGGAGGGACCTGTCTCCCCAGGCCCTAGACTTGGGCATGGGGTGAGGGACAGACAGCAGAGCCTCTCCACTCTTTTTTTGCCCTTCAAATTCACCTTCTCTCGCTTCTGGCTTCTGTGTCTGGGCTATTTCCTCCTAGAGGCTCAGACAATAGAAGCTGATGATCCAACCCTGAGAGCACAGCCTCCCCTCCCCCTGCAGCCAGAAATCATCTGTTACCGATCCTGGGGCCCAGGCTGCCAGACTGAGACCTTTTCATTCCCTCCCACTTCTTACTGGAATCGAGCCCCCGTCCATTTCCCCACGCCTCCCCACCCCAGGCCTCCCTTGGGGAGGTTCAAAGACTCATCTCTAGCTCCAAGCATCTGTTGGGCATCCCGTTGAGGGGAGGCAGGTGGTGGGGGCTGCACCCACTGTCCTTGGAGGCCCTGCTAGGACCCTCGCCGTACGGTCAGCTTCAGCTCGGCTACCCTGGGTTGGGGGCTGGCTCAGAGGAGCAGCTTCAGGCCAGGCTGTGACGACGATGCTGACGCTGACGTAGCACAGACTGTGCTGGAAATTACAGTGTGCCTGGGAGGGAAAACAAACTGGGGTTTCAGTTCCCATGGAAACAGCATCTATTTATGGAGGAGTCAGTCACAGGCTGGACCCTGTGCCTGGGGGGTGGGGTGGACTGTGAAGAGTAAGGTCCTCTGCTGATTGTTTTTTTTTTTAAAGGTTTATTTATTTATGCATACAAGAGCTGGGGTACAGGCCAGAAGTGCTGGGGTTCAGAGGATTCACCAAAGACAGAGTGGGGAGCAGAACAGGCAGATCGACTGAAACACTGCTGAGGGGAGCAGCGGGCACAGCAGGAGAGGTCTGCTGCGCCATGTGGGTCCCCTCCCTGGCCGGCAGCAGGGATCGAACTCGTGCTGCAGTGGCTGTGGTTTGCTTCATAGTGCGTTGCTTAACCCACTGCGCCACCAGGGAGGCCATCGTCTGCTGATTGTGTGGGTCTCTTCCAGGACACGTCACTCTCGACTAGTGGTTCTCCCCGCAGAGGGCCTGGCCACCTTGGTGTAGTTCTGCAATGCAAGGGTTTCGGGGTTGGTTTTAAACTTATGAGTCAGGATGTCAGAAGACCCCTAGTTCATTATCCCACAAATGTGTTTTTGGCCTGTTGTGACCCAGGGACTGGACTGGACCGGCCAGTCAGGACTTGGTCTGTACCTGTTGAGGTTGGTGTCTGAGGTCTTTCTGGGAGGCGCTGTGGTCAGAAAGGGGTAGTTTTCTCTGCAACCAACTCAAGTGACTTCTCACGTGTTGGGGAGCTAATTCCTATTTCCATTGGGGTGGATTCTCCCTAAATGGTCACGGCAGGTCCCTAAACCAGAGGGGTCTATTCCCGACATTGTCATTACCCTCCCCAAAGACTGTGGTCCAGGCTGGAGGCCATCTTGTCAGGTTACCACCCAGTCGAGACTGCAGTCTATGTGACTTCCCCAGTTAGACGTCATTGAGCAAACCAATCAAAGAGTTTTTCTTTTCATGTCACTTCACAGTTACTACACGATCCTACATCCACTATCCTATTGAACGGAAGTCTCCCACCAGCCGTAAGAAAGTTGTGGGAACAACACTATGCCTGTTTATAGATGGGGAAACTGAGGCTGAGGAGATAAAGCACTTGGCGAGGTTACGCAGGTGGTAAAAGCTGAAGCCAGATGGGACTCAGGTGCCAGGTCCCTTGTTCTGCCCCCTCCTCGCTGTCAAGAGGCACCTGGTGGCCAGACCGGTGCATCTGGCTGGTCCCCTGCCGGCCTGGGAGGGATCCAACTGCACGCTTGGGGGTGGGGCGGGTGAGGAGGCCACTGTGTAGCTAGTCTCATAGGAGCTGCATTCAGAAAGGCCACAGGCCCCAGCCCTGCTGATTACCCAAGTCATTTCACTACAATGCCTCAGTTTCCTTCTTAGTAAATTGACGGAGTGTACGTGCACGTGGGTGGAAGGGTGTCGGGGGTGGGATATGTGTGAGTTTCAAGAGCTCTCAGCCCTTGTAAGAATTCCAATGAAACTAAGGTTATTGTTTGGGGCTATTCCTCTCTGTGCTGTGGGTGACCATGAGGGGGACCAGATATCCCTAACAGCTGATCTCTCTTCAAACTAACTCCTTAGTTATCTGCCACAACTAACAGATTGTTGGTCCCTCAGAGGAGGGATGGAGGCTGGAACAGTTTAAATAGGGAAGGTGAGGGTTGGGGATAAAAAGCAGAGGAGGAAGAAAAAGTCCCAGGTCTTGGGGGACTCTGCTTGACTTGAGGGGTGCAGAGAGATCTGGAACAGTGCAGATGCCTGGAGGGGTGGTGACAGTGGACTGTGTCCCTTTCACGTTAGCGTTGGGCTGGGAAACAAGGGAAGGAGAAGAGGAGAAATAAATGCATCTGGATGTCTGCCTTGGAGGAGAGGTCTGGGGTTCCTGAACCAGGGGCCAGGGGGCAAGGCCTGGCAAGGAGACGGTGCAGAACAGGGGGCGTGTCTGGGAGGCAGGTGCAGTGTCTGTGCACACCCCAGCCCTGGGTGTGCACATCATCATCCCGCCAGGAACAGGGGCTTGCCCAAGGTCACACAGATTAGCTGTGTGGGGCCTCGTGGCAACCTCTGGGCTGTGCTTGTCAGGGAGGGCAGGACACCGGTTTACTTCTTTAGGTCCAAGACCTTCTGAACCCTAGGGGGCCACGGTCAGCTGACTCACCTGCAGACCCAGTAGCTCCCCTTCAGGTTCTTTCTTTGTTTCTGTCCCTCTCCTTCTCCATGAGGTGCCCTTCCCCCTCCCACCAGCCCCTGGCCTTCCCAAGTCCTCTGCTCCCAGGCCCATGAGAGAAGCCAGCTGGAGCTGTTGGCGATTCTGGGGCTGGAAATGGGGTAGAGGAGATAAATCTGTTCTCCCACCATGCCCCTACCCTGGTGTTCTTTGCTGCTGCCCCCCCACTGTTAAATGCTTGACTGTGGGTGCAACAGGAGTAACATGACCCCCTCTGGGTCAGGTGTGTGCAGGGGGACCCTTGCTGGGGGTGTGTGGTGCCTGAGATCGTGCAGAGATGTTGGGTGCTTCGTCAGCACAGCGTGACTGTACACACTCACAAACGAATGTGCCACAGGACAGGCTGCAGGGCCTCAGGGCCCAGCCCCGAAGGAAACGCTGGGTCTTTGAGGGTTAGAAACGAAGAACTTCAGGATGGAGCCAGGGAGTGTGAGCTCTCCCGAGTGTCACTCCCTTTGACAGTACAGATCTCTGACCCAAGAAAGGGTGGTGTCTACGCGTGCGTGTGCTATGTGAGTATCTGCGTGTGTGTGCATGTGTGCGTGTGCGCGTGTGGACTCAGGCCTGAAATCTGAACCCTTTCCTTACAGCCCCGAGGTTGGGCCCCTCAGCAGCTGCTGGCGCCCATCAAAGGAAAGGTGTGTTTTATTTTTGGCTGTTCCCATAGTGCCCCGGGGAGGCTTTTGTTTTACTGCCTTTGTTGGAAGGGTGACAAGCATTTCCCTCCACCTGCTGCCACGGTGGCCTCCCCAGAAACCACAGCTGGGGGTGGGGCTGCTTCCGTGGCCCTCACCCCCTGGCCTGCACCCCTTCCCAGTACCAGCATGCCCGAGTCCAGCCCTCTGCTGACCCCACTGGACACATACCCGGGAGTTCCTGAGTTGGAAAGGGTGCTGGAAACCATTTGGTCCGGCTCCCTGTCTCACAGCTGGGGAGATGGAGGCCCAGGGAGAAGAGGCAGCCATATGCTGCCCGAGCCTGGGTGGGGACACTGTCTCTGGAGTGGATGGCACCCTCCCACACCCTCCCCCCTGCAGGGCTGCCCAAGGAGGGCTCCTGGGGGGTAGGGCGCAGAGGGGAGAGGGAGTAAGAAAGAGGTGTAATGTGCCTAGCCTCAGAGCTCACTCCCTGGCGTGTGGGCTGTCTTTGTTGTTGGGCTCTGCATGGGTGGCTTTGAGAAATGTCAGCTGAACCTAGCTCGAGGCAGCACAAAATGACACATCCACAAACACTTAGCAAAGAATAAGCAGCCCTTTAGTTGGCCCTCATAGTGGGGTGTCTAGAACTGGTCGAAGTCATGTGGTAGTCCGGGACTTGGCAGTCACTCAACCTCCCTGAGCCTCAGTTTCCTCAACTGTAAAGTGACGCTAGTAAGTTGTGAGGATTAGATTAGACAAGACAAGAGGCCCAGCGGAGAGTGGTGCCCACTCAGACCCTAGTAAGTTGGTAGTTATCCTCAGGCTGTTTTACCTCATGTGCACTGGAAAGTTCCCTGAACCTCAGTGTCCTCATCTGTTGCCATAAGAACGTGGCAGGAGGCTGCCTACCTAGCATAGCCCCCAGTAAGTGGGATCCCCTCTCCCCTCCTTGGTTAGGCCCCCTAATCTTGGTTAGGTCTTGCCCTGAGATTCTGTGATTCCTGCAGTCCCCTCTGACACCCCACTCCTGCTGCTACCCAGTCTCTGTATGACCCTCCCAATGAAAGCTCGTAAGTTCTAGGCAGTCCAGGTTTCCCCAGGTTTGCAGGTAGGAGGAAGTAGTGTGGGATACTGAGAGGGAGGCTGAGGCAGAACAAGTATAATTCTTGGATAACAATTCAGGTTCTAGGGCTTCCCTGGTGGCTCAGTGGGTTGAGCGGCACACTGTGAGGTGAATCACAGCCGCTGCAGCACGAGTTCAGTCCCTGCCTCCCGCCAGGGAGGGGACCCACATGGCGCAGCAGACCTCTCCTGCCTCGCCCGCTGCTCCCCTCAGCAGTGTGTTTCAGTCGATCTGCCTGTTCTGCTCCCCACTCTGTCTCTGGCGAATCCTCTCACTTTCCTGGACTCTGGCCTGTACCCCAGTGCTTGTATGCATAAATAAATAAATCTTTTTTAAAAAAATTCAGGTTCTATCTTTGCCAAAGATTGAAGGATTCCAGGTGGGCATAGGCCTGCGTCTGGTCCTGAGAAGTGAAGACAGGTGTCTCCTGGATTGACTCAGAACTCCCCCTAATTGTCCCCGCTCCCCAGTCCAGAGGGCACCAGCAGCAGCTTTTACAGCTGAGCCTCCCTGAAGTGGGGGTGTGCAGAGAAGGCTGCGGGCAGAAAGTGGGTGTTGGTGGAGGCAGGAGAGCAGTGGCTGGGGAGTCAGCTGTTGGGGAAGACCCCCAGGCTTCTAGGCAGGAGGCAGAGCCCCCACAGGTGAGTCCTGGCGCCCAAACCCACACCTGGGAAGAGGGGTGCGCCCTCAGTCTTAGCACACGATCCTGCTTCTGCTCGGCCCTTGGGTGCAGTTTGTATGAACCACACCGGGTAAGTGTGCGTGCGCGTCGGCTTCTTTGGGAAACACGGGAAGGGGCTTGGGAGCGCATCTGCGGCATCTGCGAACCTCGCCATGTCAGGCGTTTACCTGGAATCAGTGCAGCCCTCGGTCCTAAGCAAGCTCTGGCACAGGCAGCAGATGACTTGGGGCAAATCACCTGCCCTCTTGCTGATGTCTGACCACAGAACCTGTGGCGCCTGGAGGGGACGGGGACTGCCACACCCAACCCCCTGGGAAGGGCAGCCCAGGCTTATGTAAGAGCAGTGAGGACCTAGAGGCCAAGCCGTGGGGTGGTTCCTGGGACACAGAACAAACCAGCAAGCGAACTCCTGTGTAAGCGAATAGACGGAAATATGGTTCTCTCCCTTCCCAAAGTGAACTGAAGGGAAAGAAGCCGTGGCAACAGAGAGGTCCAGCTTGGGCTACACATACAGGAGCCCTTGGGGGCGTCCGTCCCCCAGTTTCTGATCTCAGACCCACCAGTCCAGAGCTGCTCTGCCTGGCCAGCGAGGGCTGCTTGGCCTTTTCTGCGGCTGACCCCTTGACTGTGTCCCTTTCTGGACAGATGACAGGGGAGTGTGGGTAGTGAGAGGCTCACTGTCTGCAGCACCAGATATGGGCTCCCAAGGGCAGGGCTGGGAGGGTGACAGAGGGGCTGTTTTGAATCGAAGGGGCACGCCAGCTCCTTCTGTTTCTCTCTGGGTTATCTTTAGGAACTTATATCAAGGAAACTGGCCATTTCTAAACCTCCCAGTCAGGGAAGAAGGCCCCAGGCCGACCTGTCGGTAGGACTCATATAACCCCTTGCTTCCCCTGAGCCTGCCTGGGAGCCTGGGGAAGGGCGCGCGCGTGTGTCTGTGTGTGTGTACGTGTGTGTGTCTGTCTGTGTGTACGTGTGTGCGTCTGTGTGTGTACGTGTGTGCGTTTGTATGTGTGCGTCTGTCTGTGTGTGTGTACGTGTGTGTGTGCGTCTTTCTACCCACTGAGAGCACATCACGTGTTGCTCACTGGTGGGGAGCCGTTCTGTGAAGTGCGTCCTTAGGCTATTTGTCATAGTGGGAACGCAACGTCAGCAGTGGATTTCGTGCACACAGGGACCGTGATGAACGAAAGAAGATGAGATTCAATCCGTGATATTCAATCCAAGATTAAATGATGCCGTCAAGAGACAGTAAACACAAGCTAGGAAGTTGTTGCCCAAATGCCCTATGACGTCACCATGAGGTCACCAGGCCATGGGATTGGGGGCGGCTGTCACGTCTGCGGTCTGGCTTTGACCAAAACAACATTACACGGTGTATGACTGCTCTCAAGTCCAGCCCTACAGGGTAGCCCTTCAAATCCACTCCTACCAAGCTTCCCCCATCCCGGGGTCACCTCCCCATTGCATTTGCCTTGACCTCCACCCCCATTTCTCCTCCTTCCCAGCACAGAAATTCAGCTGAGAAGCTAGCTCCAGAGAGGAGGCTTTTTTTTTTTTAAAGGATCAGTTGTGGATCTCTTTGGGGTCTGCTGCCATATTTTTTTCCACTTCATTCTCCCGATCCAATGGCAAGGACAGAACTGTTTGAGGAGGAGTGGGGAGTTCTCCTTAAGGAGCTGGTGCAAGACAAGGTGGATTGTGCCTGCTGGAGAACCAGCCGATTTGGGGTGAGGGTGGCCTGTGCAGGGCAGGTGAGCTGGTGCAGGAGGTGTGGGGGAAGGTCTCAGGGTGGGAGCTGGGAACCTGGGCTCAAGTTCCAGCATCACTAAGAGTTCCCAAGAGACCTCAGGTAAGTAATTTCCCTCTCTAAACCTCATCTGACTTACCTGGACAGTTGGTGGGGTAGACAGGCTAATAAAGTGAAAGTTGACCCTTAGCTTGGTTTCTAAGTTGTATGGGATAGAAGTGGGGCTAAAGAATTGAATTTGATTTTCTTGCAGTTAGCAACTCTCTTATTTTTAGCTACCATTTATTAAATATCGTAAATGATTATTACACTTTTATAAGCATTTCTAAGCATTTTACACATGAGAAGCCATTCATTCTCCAACCCTAGGAGGCAGGCACTATGATGATGCCCATTTTACTGTCCACCAGGAAACTGAGGCACAGAGACACTCAACAGCCAGCCCAAGTCGTGCAGCTGAGACTGGGAACTGGCAGTCAGCTGCAGATGCTCCTCCCCACACACTCAACATTCCAGACACTGTGCTAAATGTTTACCAAATCCTCTCCATTGTGTAGTGGAGAAATCTGAGACCCAGAGCAGTGGAGCAACAGCTGAAGGTCACACAGCTGGGAAGCAGTAGAGAGATTTAAATTTGGCCTGGCTCCAGAATCTCAGATGTCCCCACCCACCTCCCGAAACCCAAAACCCACCTCTCCCAGGGCCACTAAGGGGAGTTTATCTGTGTCTTAAAGTTCCATGTCTCTTCCCTCTGGGCCTCAGTTTCTCCGTCTAGAGAATGAGTGGGCATCAGACCAGCTGATCTTTGAGGCCCCCTGAAGCTCTGTGAGGTCTTGATTTGAGAGGTGTGGTGCTTCTAGCGGAGGTGACCTATTTGTGGCCTGGGGCTGCAGCTGGGGAGGATGAAGGGACAAAGGGCTGACAATAGAACCCCCATCCCTGTGAGAAACTGTGCAGGGGTGGGGTGGGGCATGAGATGCAGAGCAAGGGAGGGTGAGAGTGAGGGCCTTCCTTCTTTCCAGGGGTTCCCCAAAGCTCAGAGTAGGCACGCATAAACGCCAGGCAGGGGAGGAAGGCCAGGCCAGCAAGCAGCCAAAGTCAGAACACTGAGATGCTGCAGTTAGGGAAATGGATATTGACGGGGTTTTGTTGTCTTTGTAAATACTTGGAGACATCTAGTTATTTTAGAAAAATGCGTTTGAAGCCGAGGTGGCGTGTTTGTGGGACTGGCTGGGCTCCCTATGCCTGACTACTTGGTTACAGCCCACCCCTCAGGATGAGGGCTGCTCTCTCATTCTCAACCTCTTCTGCTTCCACCAAGTGGGCCCCACGCCCACTGCCCAGGGAACGAGCCCCTCAGCCTGCTGTTCCTGGCTCAGAAGTGGCTGAAATCCTTCTAGGCGTCCTGTGGAGGACGGTCGTGCATGGTGCCTGGGAAGTGAGAGCGGCTTAACAGCGAGCAGGCTCCTTTATCAACAAGGCTCACTTTGGAGAACTGACGGGATGGCCGCTGGCGTGCGTGCCTCAGACATCCAAGATCCCGAGTGACCGCCGCGCTGGACCCCAGACACCCACCCCCACCTCCCAGCTTGGGCTAACCTTCTCTTGGGCTTGGAAGAAGGTTTCTGGGTATGTCACGGTCCCCGGTGACGTGGACCCTTGACAGGGGACAGTGGCTTGGCGTGGGTCTCCTTCTATGAGGGTGTTTACACCATGGAGGACCATTGAGGCAGCAGCCACTAGGGAGGCTGAGGTCTCTGAGCCCAGGGAGGGGCCCTACTCCTAAACAACAGTTTAGGGAACCCAAGGGGTCAAGGGTACTTGATCCAGGCTCAGCTGGGACAGACGAGCAGACTGAGGAGCTGAGGGCAGGGAGCATACCTGGCCACGGAGGCTACTGGGACAGCTTGATTCTGTCCAAAACTCAACTCAGGCCCTTTCCCCTGGGCTATTGCTGATGGCACAGGCTCAGGGCCTGCCCATGAGCTCTGGAGGGGGCTTTGCAAGATGGACACCCTGGACTTCCCCTCCATCTTCCAGTCAGGGGCTTGGGCCTGCCTCATGGATGGGCCCAAGCTTGGCTCACAGGCCTCGTGGCTCCAGACAGCTCTGAGAAGTGAAGATGGGAGAGAAGGGAAATGGGGAGGTCAGGTGTGGCCCTGGGGTTTGCAAAACAAGAAAACACTCATTTGCCGTTTACCAGACTTTTCCCCTTTCTTAAAGCTGTTGTTTTCTCAAGGGAAAACTTTTATTTGTGTATGAGTAAAATGTGCTCTCTGAATGAATTGAAAGCAGAACAGGATGAGAGTTTTTTTGTCCTGGTGGCAAAGAACAAAGCAGCAGCTCTTGGCTCTCAGCAGCCAGCATCGTCATCCACCTCCCAGTTCCCAACCTTTCTCCTGCTCTCTCCTTCCCTCCTCCGGGGCTGAGACCTGAGAATTGCTGATTCCTCCTTCTCCCTAAGCCTTGCTAGGAACATGGCTTTGGCCTTGAGGCTGCCTGTCCGGCCAGCAGGAAACACCACACCCTTCCCACAGAGACCTGGAAGGGCAGCTGTCCCAAGAGTGGAGGCCTGCGAGGGGCAGGCCTGCTGTCAGGAGGCCCCTGGGTGGCCATTTCTTGCTGACTCTGATGGCAGTGGAAAAAGAGAGGTGGAGGGAAGGACCCAGGGACTTAGTTTGACTCACTGGTGGCCCCTTCCCCTGCCAAGTGAGAGTCTCTTCATCTCTGGACTTGGAGACAGAGACTTGTTTTCTGGAAGACCTTGACTTGGTCCTTGAATCTCAGGGAGGCCTTCTGGACATGCCAGGCCCTTCCACCACCGTAGCTCCCACCAACACCTGCGCTCCAGGACTTGAGAACTGTTTCCTAACGGTCGCTTTCAGTGTTTGTTGGGAGCTGCCGGTTCCCATGCAGCTCATCAGCCGGGTCTGTGAAACCGTGGTGGAGGTAGCTGGGGCTGGGTTCAACTGTCTCCCGGGGCGTGGCCGGAACTGCTTTTCACTCGGCAGCTTGTGGGCCAGGAGTCAAGTGCTCCGTTCCCTGTCCCAGATCCAGGGGACCTGGGCGAGGTGCTCCCGTCCAGGCAGAGGGAGCTCCTACGGGGAGAAGGTGGTGGTGGTCTCGGCCTCCACGCTCATGGAGGAGCGCCGGGTGTGCCGGCACGAGGACCACTGCCGGAGCTGCTCTTGGCTGAGGCAGCCCAGGTCCTTGAAGAGCTTGAAGAGGTCGTTGCGGAACTTGACGCCGATGAAGGCGTACAAGAAAGGGTTGACGCAGCAGCGGACACAGGCCAGGCTGTAGGTGACGTCGTAGGCGATGTTGAGCTGCTTGCTGAGCTCACAGCTGCTGCTGCTGGTGATGTTGAAGTTGGCCACCGTCTGGGCCAGGACCACCCCGTTGTAGGGCAGCTGGAAGGCGATGAAGACCACGACCACGGCGATGATCACCTTGATGGCCTTGTTGCGCTCGAAGTTGCGCGCCTGGAGCAGCGTGCGGATGATGACCAGGTAGCAGAAGCTCATGGCCCCCAGGGGGATGAGAAAGCCCACCACCATCTGGGCCACCTGGATGGTGATCAAGGCCTCCACGTTCTCGGTGATGAGCGAACACCGCAGCACCTGCTCGCTGACGCTCTTCTGAAGGCCGCTGTACAGCAGCTCGGGGGTGGACAGCACCACGGCCAGCATCCAGATGCCCACGCAGGACAGCTTGCTGATGAGAAGGACGCGGGCCCGGTGGCGGTGGGCCGACACGGCCTGCACGATGGCCACGTAGCGATCGATGCTGATGCACAGAAGCAGGAGCATGCCGCTGAAGAAGCTTGTCTTGTAGATGCCGAAGATGAGTTTGCAAACGTGGACACCAAAGATCCAAGACTCAGCTGCGCTGTACGCCCAGAAGGGGAGGGTCAGGAGGAAGAGGATGTCCGCCACGGCCAGGTTGAGCAGGTAGGTGTCGGTCATGGTCTTGAGCCTCTTGAAGTAGATGTAGGTCAGGATGACCAGCCCGTTGCCCAGCAGGCCCATGAAGCAGATGACGCTGTACATGATGGGGAGGAACCAGGCCTTGAATTGCCGCACGTCGTCCTTGAAGCACACGGTCTCGAACTGCCGGTAGTCCACCGTGGTGTTGTCCCCCATGTAGTCGTCCGTGACCTCGTCCTGGCACAGGCACACCTGCGGGGAAGGAGACGGGAACAGGGTCCGGTCAGCTCTGCGTGTGCCACACTGCCCCGGGACCGCCCAGAGCCGCGGTTGCAAAACCTGGCCCTCAGCACCAGCACCTTTGGTGTCACCTGTAATTCTGGGCCCCCCCCCCGAGACCCACAGAATCAGAGACTCGGGGCTGGGGCCCAGGAATCTGTTTTTCTAAACTTTCCAGTTTGACAATTAGCGCTTCTCGGATTTTCACGTGCGTGGGAACTGCCCGAGGAGCTCGCCTGTCTGTCATGGTGAGTAGGTAGCGCGGTGCCCGAGAGTCTAAACGTTTGTCTCATGAGCGGGAATGGTCTGATTTTGTCAGCTCTGGGACACTTGCCCTTCCAAGGAAAACTGTAGGCTTTGGGGTCAAATGAGCGTTTGGTTGGCTGAAGGCATCTTTCTGAGCCTCAGTTTCCTCATCTGTGAAGCGGAGAGGAACGCCCTTTCTCATGTGGTTGTCTCGAGGTACCTAGCCGGGCTCTGGCCCTTTTCATCTCATGGAGGTCCGAGTTCGCCTGCAGGAGACCCCAGGAGAGTGGGAATGCTAGGGTGTGACTTTCTTCCTGCCTCTCCTTGAGAACCTGGAAGGGAGAGCTTGGCAGGGGGCACGGCCATCCTCCACAGGACAACCCAGAAGGATTTGTCAGTCACTTCTGAGCCTCAGGTTTGAGGGGATATCCAGTTTGGATTAAGAATGAGGAGGCCTGGAGTGAGGAGGGAGGGTGGAAGGCTCTGCTCAGAGGCCTCGAAGTCCTGGATTCGGGGGAAGCTCCCTGGGTCACGGGTGGTGAGTGACTTGAAGAAGCTTACGGGTGGGTGGGGTGGGCTGAGCGTGCGGCAGGAGCTGGTGCCCTGGTGCCCTGGGCCCCAGTCATGGCCTGAGTAGGTGACAGGGCAGTGGACCCGCTGCCCCCTCAGCTGTCGCCCAGGAAGCTCCTGCACCCCCCCTCTGTGCTCCCAACCACCCCCAACCTCCTACTGCTCTACTCTCTCTTCCGGCAGATCCCAATCAGCAGGGCTCAGCTGCTCAGGGCTTTTTTTAGCCTGTCTGCGACTGCAGGGCAGGGTGAGGGTTCAGGCAGCCCTGATTTTATCAATGAAGGAGGGTACGCACAGCAATTCTCTCTGCAGCGACACTGAGTGCTTAGCCTGGCCGGCTGCGAGGGAGCTGGGCCAGGAGGGTGATGGCTTCAGGGAGCTCCGTGCCTCCCCTGGGAAGAGGGTCCCAGGCAGCTCACACAACGAGAGGGACTTCAGGGAGGCGGAAAAGTGGCCTCCCTCCGAGGGCTGATGTGGCACCCCATGCAGCCAGAAATGGAATCCCATCCTCTGGTTTTCCTACCTCTCTGGCTTTCTCACTTCCAGATTCTGGATTCATCACTGTCCAGCTTCGGGAAGGATGAGGACGAACTAACACTTGGGAGCCTTTTCTCTGGACTTTGTTATCTCGAGATGAAAAGTCAGCGGCAACCCCTTGCCCTTGCCCTGGCAGGAGAGTAGCCTGGGGCTCCTGCGAGGGACCGGCTGCCCTGGACACCCGGGAGATATCCAGGGCCTCAGGTGTGGGGTCCTTGGACTGAAGAGGGCTCTAGGCCTTCCTGGAGGGCAGTGTACCCCATCTATGATGTGCCACCCCATTCTGCCCTCTCTTCCCTCCTTTTAACTATTGTCTCCCCTCACAGGACACCAAGTTTGACACCTCTGCAGCCCCCGCCCCCACCGCATCCTGTCCCATTTGAGGCCTTCTGCCCCTCCCTCCAAGTCAGTAAGCTGTGGCCCAGACTGCAGCTGCCCCTCATCCCCACTCCTATCCTTCCAGTGTCCGCTGCGAGCCCTGCAACCCCTCTGAGTTCCCCATCAGGGGAGAAGGGAAGGGAGTGGTGATGGGGCAGGGGGCCAGCCGTGGGCTGCAGCCCAAGCTCCAGGGGGCCTCTGGAATGGAGTTTTGGGAACTGTGCCCAGCTGGGGCCTGCCTCTGGCCAGAGTTCCTGGAAAGCTGCCCCTCTGGCCTCCAGACCTGGGGAAGAGCCAAATTCTGAAGCACCGCCTCTCCAGCTCTGGCGGCAGGGGCTCCCAGCCCAACAAGGGGGTTAGGGTTATAGGTTAGGGTTTCCTTTAACTCTGGCACCTGGTGGAGGCGGTCATCTCCACTCCTGGGATTGAGCAGTAGAACCTCGGAAACCAGGGGCATTTGCTGTGGCAAAGTTTGGGCCCCAGTAAGTCTGTGCTCCATCCCACGCCCTCCCCCAGTGTCTGGACCCACCCCCTTCCTTGCTCCCCTATAATGGATCTCAGATGGGTTTCTAGATCCCAAAATGGGTCTCTATTTCCCTTCAGCCTTTAGCTGAGGTTGGGGGAGGGAGACAGCTTTGGGGTGACAGGGGAGTAACTAGGTTGCCAAACCAAGGTTTCTTTTCTCAACTCACATGTGAAGTTTCACACGTATGTTTGTGCAGACATATGTGCAAACCTGCGACCTCACAGTCTTTGCTTTTGCAGCTCCCCCCTCTCTAAGGACCGAGCAGGCCCTTGTTTCTGACTCCTGGGGGGATGTCAGAAGGGGGCGAGGAAGACAACTTATTCCACCCTTGCATGTTGTAATTTAAATGGACTAAAGGCAGTTCAGAGAACACTGTGCTTCTCTGGGGTCACTCAGCAGATGGCGAGGGACACCATCAGTTTAATGAGTGGCGAGAGGACTTGTGTCAGGGACTCTTATTTCCTTCCAGCAAATGCCCAGCTCCCCACTCGGGAAGGGGTGAGCTTGGGGGTGGGGTGTGGGGAAGGGAACAGAGCAGTCCTTGGCAGGAGACCTCACCTGGAAAATGACAAGGAGAGCCACCACCAGCACGCTTTTCATTGGTTTCCCTGCAGGAGACAAGGTGAGAGAGTTATTGCTTGGCAGGGGCAGCTCTTCGCTATTAAAGAAAGCTCCGAGATGGGGCTGCTATTGAGAACTTTCGTCACAGGCTCCAGGCCCTGTGTTTGAAACAGAACATCAGAACCAGATTGCGCCTCGAGCACCTGGCCCGCTGCCTGGCCCCTCTCCTCCTCTTCCTCCCTCACTCTGAGGTCCCATAAAGGAGCAGGATCAAAATGCAGGGCAGCCTCGCTCCCGCTCTGGGCGCCTGGGGCCCCTCCTGGAGCCTGGAAGTGTACCGTGGCCTGGCCCACGTCGCAAAGCCCCGCTGCCCTGACCCGGACTTCTGGGCCTGAGCAGCCTCCTCTCACTCCGTTTTATGCAGGGAGTGAGGCCGGAGGTTTCTGTGTTTGTGGTACTGGTGTGTGGCATGTGTGTGTGGTGGCATGTTGTATGTTGGCGTGTAGTGTGTGGTGTGTGGTCTCTGTTGATGTGTGGTGTGTTGATGTGTGTGTATGTGTCTTGTGCTACTCTGTTGCCAGGTGTTATCAGGGAACATTTCTCCTCTGCCCAGGTGAGAGCATAGCCAGGTGTGAATCTCTGAGCATCTCCTAAGGGAGCTGGTTCAGGAAATAGGGTGATTTTCAGGACTGGGTGGAAGAACGAGGTTTCCTACTGGCCTCTCAAGGGTGGGAGAGTGCTTTGGGGGACCCACCTCCTTCCCCAAACCTGACTTTCACTTGGCACTGGCTGCTGGTGTGCCTGGTCTACCACCTCAGCCTGTTTGGGGTGCAGGGTCTCTTCCATTCTACCCAATGCAGGCCCAGAACTGAGGAGGTACCCAGGTACTGCTGAATGAATGAATCCCTGCTTGCCATTCTTTTAAGGGAGCGCATGCCAAGGCGGCCTGAAGGGACTACCCTGGGCAGTGAGGGAGGATGAGAACTCCCTGAGGTAACTACTGGATTTTGTGTGACTGGAGTGTCTCTATATGTTCTCTCTGTTAACCTGCCCCTTGCCCAGGGCCTTGGGGATGAGTGGGAGGGGAACATGGCCAGCTGTGGGAAAGGGGCCTTCCTCAGCCTGCCCAGGGACATTCTGGGGGCCAGGAGCCCTCCTGGGTCTGAACAGTGGGTGGAGATTCCCAGGACCACAGACCCCGGGTGCTGCGGACTGAAGGCGGATGGACATTTGGCTGCTCAGTTCCTATCTGTGACTGAGCTGAAATGTTGGGCCTGAGCTGAAGTCCTCTGAGGGACGAGCAGGGGCAGGGTAATTGATGTGGAAGTCTCTGGTACCACTCAGGGCAGGAACTGGCCCCTGCAACTCGGCCTTCTGCTCCCAGGCAGGGTCTGGCTCACAGGAGAATCAGTAAGTGAATGCCCCGGCAGGCCTTGCAGACCTGCCACACCTCCAGTTTCAGGAGGGACAGGAAAAAGCCTGGGATGCTGCCTCAAGCACCCCCCCAGAGGCCCTGGGGGTTAGTTGGGGGCTCTCCAGCAAGCTAGTGGTTGTTTCCCAAGAAAAGCCTAATCCCAGAGATTCTGTGGCCTTGGACACAGCGCCATCTGCTGGAAACTCACTGCATGACACCAGGTATTGGTTATTGGTTACTCCAGTGGAGTGAGTGAGTGAGTGTGTGTGTGTGTGTGTGTGTGTGTGTGATTCTGGGCATGGGGGTACCTGAGGGAAGATTTCAGGCTACATAAATAAACCAGTATTTCTCCACCTCAAGCAAGTTATACAGCAAGCTACTAGTAGGTTTCTTTCTACAGCATAGCTCGGAGGACAACGCCAACCGACCCCTCCTCTAAGTCCTTAGGAGCCCTCTACCCAGCCAGGATGAAGCCCCTGATACTTAGCAGGGCAGTCAGACCCTCCAGTATTTGCTTGGACCTGCCTTCTAGCCACACCTTCTATTGCAGAAATGGGTCCAGTGTCCCGCTGACACCCACTTGGGCCTGAGCATATGTGGGTCTGGGCAGGAACACCACGCTCCTGCATGAGCCTGTGCTCCCCACTGGCTGGAAGCTACCCTCTCTTCTGGGCCCAATGCTCCTAATCATGCCCCACTGACTCATTCTGATGTCAAGCGCTCTAGGTTTCTCTAAAACGGTTCGTTGCTCTAGAGAAAGCCTGCTCTGACTGTAATGAGAACCGAGAAACCTCAAAGTTTTGATAAGTCACAACGGTGAAATACAAGGCACAAAGAAACTTGTTTCTGTTTTACTCCATCACCCTTTTCCTGGGTGTTCTGTCCCATTTGCCCCATTTGCCCTGGGGGGAGGTAACTGGAGGAGAGGCTGGAGAGTGTATGTGTTGGGAGTGGTGGTGTGGGGTGATTTCTCTTTTCAGGTGTATTGGAAACGGTAACTGATGAGCAGGGGTCTTGTGGCACTAGAAGAGACCAGCTTTAAGGTAACGGAACGGGAATTTAGGGGAAATTTGGTGTGTGGCAAGGGCCTGGTCAGTGGCCATGAGTCAGATGTCGCTCGTTACAAAGTCATAAAGCACCTGCCTTGGGCAGCAGCCTGGTGGGACCAGTGACGTTGGGAATCTCAGGCTAGTTCTTGGGTATTTTCTGACTTCTTGAGTTTCTAGTAATGATTATCATGAAAAGAAATTCCCTAGTAGTCCCCAGCAGGAGACAGTTCCTGTCTGGGATGGCTGACTGAATGCTCCCCGAGCCCTGAACATCAGGCCCTCCAGGTGTCATCCCAAAATCTTCTCTTTCTGGAATTCCTCATCTGAAATTCTTCACATTTCTCTGTTTGGGGCAGGGGAGAAGGCAAGGGAAGAAATAGAAGTGGGGAGGAACCTGGAGAGATGGTGATGGGGGCTCTGTCAGACCGCAGCAGGATGGGTGGGAGCCAGCTGAGCTATGGCCATTGTTGCCGTAGCAACTGCTTGATGCCATTAATCTTCACTGGACTCTCACTATGCACCAAAACATTTCCACGGACCATCATTTCACCCTCTCACAGTCTCATGTGGCAAGTACTGCTGTTAGCCCCGTTTAGCAATAAGAAAACTGAAGCACAGCAAGAACAGTAACTTTCCCAGAGTCACATGAACTGGCTTTGAGCTGACCTACTCCAGAAACCACCCTCTTAACTGCTCTTCTGAGCTGCCTTTTAGTCTTTATGTGTTTCTCCCTCATAAGACCTTGGAAGCTACTCCTTCGTGATTTTCATTCCATATTCCAGAAAGCAGAGACCCAGAGAGGTTAAGACACTTGCCTGGGGTCACATAGGTGCTAAGAGATGGATCTGAGATCTGAGTGGAATGCTCACTATGGGGTCCCACTCCATTTCTGATGAGCCTGCTGGGTTGGGGCCTTAGTGGGGCAGGAAGGGAATCCTCACGCTCCTAGATCCTATTCTTTCCAAGTTCTGCTGCTTCTGTTGCCTAATATCTTCGAGCTGGCCTCACCTCTGCCCTGATATATGACTTTGTTGCCACAAAGCTCTTTCTGAAACACAAATCATGTATATTCTTTGACTCACTTTATTAAAAATTAAAGCCTTCACTGGCTCCCATGGCTTCCAGGACAAAGCCCATTCTCCTTAGCAATGCCACGCAAAATCTTAAGGATTACATCTCTCTCAAGTTGCTTCTGTCTTCTCTCGATTGGCTTTTATCAGAACAAACAATCTGGGAGCCTGCAGGCTGAGCCCCCAAATATTCTGCTTGATGGCTTATAGTTAAAAACAATTTAATTTGGATGCCTTTAGGTGGGGTTTGCACCCACGGGTTCCCTTTGGTTCATTTACTGCATCTTATGCCCCTTTCCTCATTTACCTTATTGACCATTGATGGCATTGGGTCTGCTGTCCTTGCTGCAGCCTGGACCGCTTGCTCTTCCTTGTTGGATATGTGAACTCCTATATACCCTTCAAAACCCAATGATAATGCTCCCTTGACTCATGTTCACCATTCCTTTCCTTGTACTTCATAAGTACCTTGCTTTCACCCCATCAGCACTGCGTCTCACTCAGCACATCTCACAGTGGCTTACTGACATGTCTCCCCCAGGCTGGAGCGCCCCTGCTCCCATAGCTCCCTGAAAGCCGGGAGGGGTTGGCCCTGGATTCCTTCGCTATCTCCCTCTGCTGTGAGAGAGAAGTACCTCCCAGCTGCTTTTCTCTGCTTTGGAGAATTCTGATGTTCTGGGCCCCTGTATATCAAAGTTGTGGGGAGGGACACCCCAGGGCTGCTAATTCAAATCATGAAAAAGGTCAGCTCAGCCCCGGTTGGCATTTTCATTTTGTGTAACAGAAACTCTGCCCCCTCTCTATCCACCTTTTGGTGTCTGCTGGGTAGACAAAGAGAAAAACAGATCCGCCTCCCAACGGTACCAACAGTACCAACGGTACTGCCTTGGGCACCCGACACCTGTTCTGAGCAAAACTTCTCAGTAGCTTCCTTTCCTACAGGTATTTTGGCTTGGAATATATATGTAATATATATATATTTTGGAATATATATATTATATAATATATATATTGGAATATATATTATATATTATATAATATATATATTTTGGAATATATATTATATATTATGTAATATATGTATTGGAATATATATTATATATAATATATGTATTATATATAATACATATATTATATATAATATATATTCCAATACATAT
>JAGFMF010011723.1:363790-381076 GCA_019455555.1 Galemys pyrenaicus | reverse complement strand
ATATGTATTGGAATATATATTATATATAATATATGTATTATATATAATACATATATTATATATAATATATATTCCAATACATATATTACATAATATATATTTTTTGGCTTGGAATATATATATATACACACACACACATATATATGTGTATTCCTAACCAGTATTTTGTCTTGGCCGTTGTCTCTCGAGTTGAGTGATGCAGAAGAACATTCCCTTTTCAACCATGTTCCAGTCCTGGCTCCCCATCCTGCTTGAAAGCGTGGTGAGTCTGGCATCGCCAAACTTAAGGCTGGGAGTGGACCCTCCATGGGGCGTGGTCTCTCACAAGCTGGGCAAATGAGAGGGGCCATCTCTTCCTGACTATGTTCATTTCGTGACTTGTGGGAGGAGAGGTGGGAACGGGAGACTTGTGGGTCTCCAGTGGATGCTCCACCTGCACTCTGGGACTGTGGTCACTGGCATGGACGTCCACTTGAGACCACGCCGCTGGCAGAAGAGCACGTTGGAAGAGACTTTAAAAATGAAAGTCAACTCAGAATTCTGGTGCCCCACAAACACTTCTGCTCACACTCCCAAGGCCCTGGGAAGGACATGCAAAGACCAGACCCTCCCCGCCGGGGTCTTGTGTCCATGGGCGGGGTGCCTACTTTCATAGCTGAGTCTCCCCAGGACTCCGGTGAGCGTGCGGGCGGGCCAGGTGGAGACTAAGGCGAGAGGCTGTGGTGTGGTGGAGAGGTGTGAGGACAGCGCAGGGTGCACCAGAGAACATTCACTTTTTAAAAGCAACCCCTTGTGGCTTTGAGGCCGCCGTGGTGCTTTGCTTGCTAGTGAGTATAAGCCATCCAGGAAACTGGCCTTGTCCCTGCAGCCGGGTCTGACTCTATGGCTGAGATTTATAATGGGGACGTCTGGAGCTGAATGGACACCTCCGAATGCCCTGGCACCTTCCCTTGTGCTCTCTCGAGTTCAGACTGGGTTAAAACAGAGGATGGGCTTTTTGACAGGCAGAGCCTGGGGGAATAACCAAGCGAGGCAGGGTTGTGCTACAGGCCCAGCCCGACACTTCTCCGAGTCAGTGCCAAGTCAGTGCCCCTTCTCTCCCATGTGGCTCACTTGACCTTGAGCCTGCAAGGCTCGGGGGCAAAGCTGGTGGACGTGTAGCACAGAGCAAACAGAGAGCCAGCAACTGCAGGCTCAGTCCCATTCGCACCATGCAGCAACCCCTCAAAACCCAGCAGAGCAGATTGAATCCCTAGTTAGCAGGAGGAAAGGTGGGAATGGGAAGGGGTCATGCCGAGCCCACTGAGGAGACTCCCCCTGATGAAACAGGCCCCCGAAGTGCTCATCCATTACCCCACGCTGAGATAAGATCCCAATGTCCAGACCAACGCCAGCCCCAGCCCTGTTGCCTTCTTCAGCCAGGGCTGTTCGAGAAAGACACGATTTTGCCCTCCAAACAGGCTTTCCTGGCACCAAATCTGACCCTCACCCATTCGAAAGGTGCACCCTTCTTGCAGGGTGAGCGGGGTGACACTGTCACGCAACAGTCACCGATTCCCACGAAAGCAGAACCTGATTCTCCCAGGAGGTTCCCCATGCCTTCCGCCCCCCACCTGCCTGCCACCCCCATTTCACAAAGTCAGTCTGGATGTCAGAGTGACCCTGGTTCCCTTCCTTCTCAAACAAGGAGGTTCACTCACCCAGGTCCATGGTGCTCTCTGAGTGTCTGAAACCACACAGGAAGGCTGTGCGAGCCTAGCGCTCCCCTTGTCTGTGGAGGAAGTGGTATAGAGCCCCTTTTAAGTTGTGAGAGGAGCCACCCCTGGCTGCTGCCACTCCCACCCCTCCTCGCCTGCCCCTCCCACTCCCTGGGCACGGGAACAGAGGAGTAGGTGAATGCCATTGGTCATAGGCTCCTGACTCGTAGGCCAATTTACATCCAGCAAGCCCTCATGGGCGGCATGGGTGCCCATGCTAGGGGGTGCCCAGGCCAAGGCAGGGCATATGTCCGCAGCCTGAGCGCCATGGCCAGACCATGGGTTAGGGGCTGAGGGCATCAGGGTGCATGAGAGACATAGCTCTTTCCTTCCCTCTCCTCGCTGGAGTCACAGTTGATCACTCCACACAGCTCTGTCCTCTGACTGCTGGGCGGGCAGCTTTGGCCAAGGGGAGGCATTGGCAGGTGATAGTAGGAAGAAGGGGAGGTGGCATGTCTCTTCTTTTTCTCTTCTGTTTTGGCCTCTTCCTTCCTTTTTAAATACAGCTTTTGAGATGTAACTCCTGTATCCTAAAATACACTCTTTTAATGGGCACCAGTCAATAGTTTCCATCTAGTCACAGATCTGTACAACAATCTTGTCATCACAATTTTAGAACTCTTTATGTTCGATACCCGGCCCCCTACACCTCACCCCCAATCCTCATTAGCAATGACTATCTCCTTTCCACCCCCATCTCTGGCCCCCAGTAACCACAATCTACTTTTGTCTCTATCATTTTTTCTGTGCTGGAAAGTCACAGAAATAGAATTATACAACATGTGGGCCAGCACAATGTGTTCAAGTTTCATTCATATTACAGCGTATGCCCTTTCTTTTTATTTCTTCTCCTCCTCCTCATCCTTGTCCTCTTCCTCCTCCTCCTTTTAAAAAAAGATTTTATAAAAGAACTGGGGTACAGGTCAGAAATGTGTGTGGGGGTGGGGGTTGGTGAGAGAGTTCATCAGAGATAGAGTGGGGAACAGAACAAATAAATTGACTGACACTGCTGAGGGGAGCAGTGGACTGGACAGGAGAGGTCTGCTGTGCCATGTGAGTCACCTCCAAGCTGGGGATCGAACTTGTGCTGCAGTGGCTGCAGATAGTACATAATGCTGAGACTTAACCTCTTGCACCAGCAGGGAGTCCCAGCATTTGTCCTTTCCACATTCCTGTTTATGGTCTAGTAATATTCCTTTAGTGGATACACCACATTTTTTTTAAATCCATCATCAGTTGGACATTTGGGCTATTTTTACTTTTTTTGATATTAGGAATAATGCTGCTATCAAAATTCCTGTACAAGTTTTTGTGTGGACATATACTTTTATTTCTCTTGGGTATGTACCTAGGAATGGAAATGTTGATTCATATGGTAAGTTTACATTTAATATTTTGAGTAACCATCAAACTGTTTTCCAAAGTGGCTTTACCATTTTATATTCCCAGCAGCAATTTGTGAAAATACCACATCCTCAAACAAAGCTGTTATTTTTTTTAATTATTATTTTTTTCTTTGCTTTTCCCCAGTGCACTGTCACCCCAGTCCTTTGTACTCTTTCTGCTCTCATCTCAATCCCCCCCACCCTGAACCCCATGGCCTTTGAATTATTTTTGTCTTTTAGTTCTTGGTTTTTTTTTTTTTGATTGTTGTTCTTTTCCTTGAGCCCTGTTTTTTGTTTGTTTGTTTCTTTATATTCCTCCTACTAGTGAAACCATCTGATATTTTTCTTTTGCCTTTTGACTTATTTCACTTATTTCATTGAGTATAATTCCTTCTAGCTCCATCCATGTTTCTACAAATGTCTCTAGTTTATCTTTTTAAATTACTGAATAGTATTCCATTGTGTATATGTACCACATTTTCTTGATCCAGTCATCTATTTTTGGGCATTTGGGTTGTGTCCAGGTCTTACCAATTATAAATAGTGCTGCAATAAACATAGGGGTATAGGTATTCTTTTGAAATGGTGTTTTGTGTCCTTTGGGTAGAACCTTAGGAGCGGTATTACTGGGTCATATGGTAGCTCTATTTTTAGTAGTCTTAGGAACCTCCATACGGCTTTCCACAGTGGTTGGATTAACTTGCATTCCCACCAGCAGTGTAGTAGAGTTCCTTTTTTCTTCACATCCTTGCCAACGTTTGTTGTTGTTTTTTTTTTTGATATGTGCTATTCTTAGTGGTGTGAGGTGGTATCTCAATATAGTTTTAATTTGCATTTCCCTGATTATGAGGGATGTTGAGCATTTTCTCATGTGCCTGTTGGCCTCTTGTATGTCTTCTTTGGAGAAGTGTCTTTTAAGGTCTTCTGCCCATTTTTTGACTGGGTTGTTTACTTTGTTTTTCTTGAGTCTTGTGAGTTTTTTGTATATCTTTGTGATCAGACCCTTGTCAGTTGTGTGTAGTGCAAAGATTTTTTCCCAGTTGGTGGGGTGTCTCTTTGTTTTGGTACTGTTTCTTTTGCTGTACAGAAGCTTTTTAACTTGATGTAGTCCCAGAGGTTTATCTTCTCTCTCATTTTTATTGCTTTGGGGGATGCCTCAATAAAGGCGTTACTGAGATGTATGTCTTGTAGTGTTTTACCTATGTTTTCTTCTATATATTTTATGGTTTCGGCTCTTACATTTAGATCTTTTATCCATTTTGAGCTGATTTTTGTACATGGGGTAAGGTAGTGGTCTAGTTCCATTTTCCTGCATGTGGTAGACCAGTTTTGCCAGCACCACTTATTGAATAAATTGTCCTTGTTCTATTGTATATTCTTTCCTCCTTTGTCAAAGACCAGGTGTCCATACATATGTGGTTTTACTTCTGGACTTTCTATACTTCTGGATTTTTTATACTTCTGGACTTTCTATACTTCTGGGCTTTCTATTCTTAGTTTTGTTAAAAGTTTTTTCTGTGACCACTGAAATGGTCATGAGTTTCTTTGTCTTTTATTTGATTACATATGGTGTAGTATGTAATCATAGACCTACTTTTGTATATTGGGTCAACCTAGACTTCCTGGGATAAGTCACATGGCCATGGTGTATAATTTTTTCTCTGTTGCAAGATTTGGTGTGTTAATATTTTGTTAAAGATTTATGCATCTATATTTATAAGGGATTTTGATCTGTAGCTTTATTTTTAAATGACCAATTTTTTGTTTTTGATGTCAAGGTAAGTCTAGACTTTTGGTTAGGTTAAGTTTAGTTTATTCTTGTTCCTTTTTTTTTATTTCTTAAGAGGAAAGTTTAGGTTCTTTGAAACTTTTCTTCTTTTTTTTATACTTTTCTTAGATATGAATGAATCTAAATGTTGCTTTAGCTGAATCCCATAGATTTTGATATGTTTTCATTTTCATTAATTTCAGAGTGTTCTCTAATTCCTTTGTGAGTTCTTTGATCCACTGATTATTTGGGAGAATTTTGTTTCATTTCCACAATTTTTGAATTCTTCAGATTTCCTTCTGCTACTGATTGTGGTCAGAGAATGTACTCTGTATGATCATATTTTTCACATTTATTGAGATTTGTCTTATGTCTTATCATGTGGTTTATCCTAGAGAATATTCGTTGTATATGTGAGAAGAGTGTGTATTCTGCTGCTGTTGAGTGAAGCAGTCTATAGATATTTGTTATGTCCTCTTGGTTCATAGTAGTCATGTCATCTATTTCCTTGTTGATCTACTGTATACTTATATCCATTATTGAAAAGAGGATCTTAAAGTCTCCATCTGTTTATTTCTCCTTTTTGTCCCTTCAGTTCTGTCAATGTTTGCTTCATGTATTGTGGAGCTTGGTTGTTTAGATGCATACATGTTTATTTATTATGTCTTGATGGATTATAGACTTTTTTTTATTATAAAATGTCCATTTTCTCTATAAACAATTTTAAATCTATATTAATGCAGCCTTTCCAACTTCCTCTTGGTACTGTTCATATGGTATCTTTATCCACCTCTACGATGCTCCTTTTATTTCTCTGCTTCCAGTTATATTGCTAGCAGTGTCTTTGATCCCAGAGTCCATCAGCCAGCCCTAACCTTTGTGGTGACCCACCTAAGCTCTAGAGTCTGGAGTCTGGTAACACCACTGTCTTTCTGTGTCTCTCCAGCTCTAGTGATGATGGCAGTTCCTTGCTGTTATAAATCTTTGGGTAGCCTCCCCCTCCATTGTTTGACATCTCAGCTCTTCCATTCCCTGTATCACTAGCTTGCTCTCTTAAAGACCTTAGAGTGGGTCTTGTTTATTTCAATCCTGAATGAGTTAAGATTCCTGTTCTCAAGGAGTTTATTTTTTTAAACTTTTAAAAAAGATTTAGTTATGCGTACGAGAGCTGGGGTACAGGCCAGAGTCGTGGGAGGTGAGAGGATTCACCAGAGACAGAGTGGGGAGCAGAACAGGCAGACTGACTGAAACACACTGCTGAGGGCAGCAGCGGGTGAGGCAGGAGAGGTCTGCTGCGCCATGTGGGTCCCCTCCCTGGCCAGGGATTGCACTTGCACTGCTGTGTAGTGGATGCTTCACAGTGCTGCGCTCAACCCACTGCACCACCAGGGAGGCCCCTGTTCTCAAGGAGTTTAATGTATAGAAGTTAATATTAGATCACTTGTGCTGCCAGTTATGCTTTTGGTGTTACATTATGAATCTGTTGCCTACAGTTATGACCAAGACAGGCTTGACATGATGCTTTACCTAAAACAAAGGCAGGAAATCCAAGTTTGTATAGGTCTATAAGGGATATGAACAAATAGAATAGCCTTTCTTCTCTCCAGACTTATAAATAATATTCCATGGGGTGTGGTACAGTGAGCCTTGCTCTCTACAAGTTCCCTTTACATTATTGGGTTACCTTCATTCCCTTCTCTGGCCCTCAGTTTTATTTTCTTTTTCTCTTTTTTTTTAGTGTAAAAGAACTTTAATAGAATTAGTGTGCACAGAGAAAGAAGAGAAGATAATAGTTTCCTAATAAAATACCCTAAGTTATCCTTCCCCTCTGACTGAATATGCAGCTAAACAGGGAGGCCTTTAGTTTTCTGAAGTGTGATGTGAGGAGACTGAACTGCTTAGGAGACACTTAAGCTTTGGCACCTGAGACTGGGCAGGACTTTCTTGTGGCACACTGCCTATTACTTAACCACTCTCTGATATCCCAAATTCCCTAAATGGAGGCATGAAAAGCCCTTGCTAAACTTTTCTTCCTGTCCAAAGGTTTTGGCTGTTCTCATCACTGGCATTTGTGACCCACTTGATGTTAAAGATACCAAGAAGGTCTTGAACTAGGCAAAGAGGACTTTCAGGGAGTTTATCTGGGGCAGAGTATTGGTAAGGGAGGGCAGGGCAACTTTAGCTTGGAACTCTTCCAGAAATTTCATCTGGGTGTTCTTTTCCATGTGCCAGATGCTTCTAAGAAAAAATGAACTTAGAAGCAGATGACTCGTGTTCCAACCTCACCTCTGCTAAAACTACTCTGTGACTTGGGCACATTGTTTCCTTTTTCTGGTTCTTGGATGTCCATCTGAAGAGCAGTGGGATTGAACCACGTTAGCTTCCGTGTGCCTTCTCAGGATATTCCTTGATATCCTCAGGGATTTCCTTGGTTCTCCAGCTGGTATTGTTTCCCATAAGAGGTCCCAGATCTGTGGATTCCACATTACACAGGAGGGACTGGCAGAGGTACCATGTTGTCGGCAGGGGGTGGATATGGAGCTGCTATGCTGATTCTGATCTTCCGAGTGCCGAGTGCCTGTGGTGGTGCTGACCCCAGGCCCTTTTCTTCTCATTATCCTTCCCGACTCCCCTGACGCTGGCTATGTGAACATTGCATATTTTGACCTTCAGTTTCAGTTTCTTAGCTGGTTTCTGAGTGAGGCATTGGGGATTCCCTAGTACTTCCCAACATTTATTGTGAGCTCCCCCTGCCCATACTGGCGTGTAATTAGTGACTTTTGATTACACATTTATGCTCCATGAGAGGACCCAGCATGACTTTCTAAATTCTATTCCATCCTTTGAGGCCCAGGCAGGCCCACATTCACTGCCCCCTCTCCTCTGAACACCCACCAGGTTAGCTCCAGGGATACCCAAATTGGCATATATAGTAATGACATTTTCTATTTTAGGCCAGATTTTGTGCTTCTTAAAAACAAAAAATACTTTTGAGGAAGTCTTTGCATTGTTTTGAAAAATGCTGTGATTTAAAAGAAATATTTTTGTATAGTTTGGCATAGTTCAATAATGGCTTGATAATGAGAGGAGGGCACTTATTCTGTTGGATCAGGACGCTACCCTTATGACTTTATTTATTTTTTACTTTTTATTATTTTTTTATATAATTAAAAAAATTTACATATATTTGACATCAATTGTAATCCCCATGTATTCCCCATCACCGTAACACCAGTGCACCATCACCTCAGTCCCCCGTGCTCCCGTCTGCCCTCCACCCTTTCCCTCTTCCCTCCTATCTTATGACTTTAATTTAACCTTAGTTACCTCCTTAGAGACCCCATCTCCAAATGCAGGTGAGTTAGGACCTTTGGGGGAACACAATATTTTGGAGGGAGCACAATATTTCATTCCCTTGCAGATGGAAAAATAAAGAGGGAGCTGCCTATGTGCAGTAAAAGTATAAGCACACACATGAAAAAGCATCCACTAAATTAACTTCAGGATGGGAAAGAAGGAGATGTAAATGGAGGGGTATTCAGGAGCTCAAACTGTATTGACACTGCTTTGCTTGTGGAGGGAAAGATCTCATTGTACTATTCTTTCTGCCTTTACTCATGAAATAGTTCATAATATCTAAAAGACCATGGAAGATGAAATTGTAGTACAATGTGGTAAGAGCTGATGGGGTGGGTCAGGCAAGACTGGTATGCCTGAGGAGCACATAAGAGGGGAGTCAGGGGGGTTTTGGAGACAGTGACCCAGGGGAGCAGGGATGATGCAGGTGAAGGGGGGAGGCTAGTGGTGAACAGTCAGTAGCAAGAACCAAGGCCAGAAACTGCAGCCAGGAGATGCTGAACTGGTTTCTTCTTTCTTGGGATTGTTCAATTTGGCAGGTTGTGAGACAGGAAGAGCCACATTATTTATCTCAGGCTCTTTACAGGAGAGATGTGCCCTTTGGGCCAGATTTCTGGTCCCGCACAGATTTTTGCTCCCCGCACAGGGAGTTGGTTGTGTTGGCATGTGATATGTCTTTTGCTTTTGTTATGTCTCTGGTGTGACTCTCCCTGCTGGTGTGAACTGTGAAGCAGACAGTGGGCAGTTTTTCCCAGAGCTGACCGCTCCCCGCTGCTGTACTTGTCCATTTGTCCACTCATCCATCTAGTCTTCCATCGATCTCCACTAGCACCCATCTACTGAATACTCCCTCTGCCTGGTATTGGGCCAAGTGCTAGGATTTGAAGGACCAATAAACCACGGTCATCTGATGACCAGCGGGGCTCATCAGTTTCCGCCTGACAGAAAATAATAAGGCTCCACATCTGTATGACGTTTTTATACTTCTAAGCACATTCTTGTGTCTTATCTCACTTAATTCTCAGCGTTGATGTTGGGGAGGTTTCAATGTTTTGGTTGAGGAAAATGAGACTTTAAAAGTGACTTGACATTTGACTTCAAGACAAGGGACTTTTCCTACTCTGCCAGGGTGACGCCAGGCTTGACTCAAAGGGCTCAGACTGTCATTGTTCCCTCTCTGCTTTCCCTCTCTGTTTGAGGTGCCCTCAGACAAGGCTGTCTGTACCCTGTTCTCTGAGAATGGCATAAAGGGTTCTGAGAATGAGCGGGGAGCAGGGCCTGCCTGGAAGAAACCCTCACAATCATTCAGTCTAGCGGATGACCTGGTCAACTAGAGGACAAAGAATAACTTACTCTATAAGGGACTTAGTTCCCTGTTATTGTAAACAAGAACAAAACAAAGCAAAAGAGAACAGAGAGCTTCTCTAGAAGGTCATCCCAGAGATGACTATTCTCTTTACTCTAAGCAAGAGTTCTGGAGACACCCAACAGAAGGGCAGACCCTGAGTCCTGTGGAAGGATGATCCTTCCTCTAACAGAAGGCATTTCTTGGCTGAACTCAGAACATGCAACATTTCCCAGGTCCTGTGTGTTTGCCATTCTATGTGCATAGCCCCAGATCACACCTCTTCCCTGCCCCACCTCCAGTCCCTGTTTAGTTTCACTTGGGAACTATCTCCATGAAGCCAGGGAGAGAGTCTCCACCAGGGCTGGGCAACCCAGTGGCAGCTGTGGCCGATTCAGAGCTGCAGCCAGACAGGGACGCTCTGTTTGAGAAAGACTTTGCTTTGAACTTGGAATTTTGTAATCAGAAAAATCTAAAAGAGAAGTTCTTTTAATTTCAGCACATGCGTACATTTTGTGGTCTGCAAAGTACTGGGAATGATATGTAGAGAGAGACTGGTCTTTTTAGGGCATAGGAAGATCTGATCAGGTCTGGGACCAGCAGGTGTGAGGTGAGGGGTTACCAGGCTGTAGGGGGGAGAAGAGGACTGCTCTCCAGGAGGGAAAAAAAGGGAAGAAGGGCCAGGCAGAAGTTTGGGGCCTCAGGTCACCCTAACACCTGCTACCGTGGCCCCGGGGTGGTTTCCTGCCAGGACGCCAGTGCACACAGACACAATGGGTTTGTCTTGACAAGAAGATGCTTCCTGTTTTGCTGCGTGGCTCCTTGTTGGGCATGGAGAGGAAGGGGTTCACAGTCTGTGTTTTTCAGGTCACCCAGATCCCTGAGGGAAGGGCGGGGCCAGGTGAGGATGGGGTCAGTGGGAAGGTGAAAGGGAAAACAGAGGAGCAGTTTATTCTTCCAGAATTGCTCAGCTAAGTTTTGGCCACCCTGAGAGGGCAAGGCTGGCCGCACTGTCCTCTGGCCTCCAGCTGCCCCCAGTCTTCCGTCCTGGGTGGCTGGTGTTGCCCAGAATCCCCTGGGTCCTTTCTCTCTCAGTGAGACCTGGTGCTGCCTCTCGCGGTGAACTTATCTAGGCATGGTGGCCAGGGCATCCGGAAGCCTCTGTGGTGAGAGGAGGGGCGGAAAACGATGAGGGTGTTCTTAAGGCTGAATGAGAAAGCCAAGTGCCCCTCGCCATCCCTCCAGACCCGGCCCCCCATCTGCCAGTCATGCTTGTGTCACAGCCGGGTCTCTACATACTATTTGCTAGAAAGCCAGCACCTGTGCTTGTTCAGCTGCAGACCATGTGCTGTGGTGGAGAGTGTGGGGCTCCCGTCTCAGCTCAGCCAGGTTCCCTGAACCCTTCCTCATGCTCCCTCATCAGGGGATGGAACCCCACGACCCTGGGTGTCCTCTGTGGTTGTATGTTGGGTCCCTTTACCCATCTCTTGGAGGGGCTGTGGGGTTCAGAGAAGTTTAGACTCTGCACATTTAGGAACCCTTAGAGCTTTCATCAGAAAGAAAAATGGGGGGCTCCTCCCAAAACCAGTCTGTTCCTTCCCACATGGCCTCATTCTCCCTTGTGCCCCTTTGTAGCACTCTGGGCCCTTCTCGCCCTGGCCCATTCACTGTCTCTGGCCTCCGTCTCCCTCCTGTACCCACTTTGTGCTTTAACCAGTCTGGGCCAACTTTGAGCTCTCCAAAGAGTGTCCACATTCATTCAGTTTTTCACTTGCTCGTTCTCAGGCTAGGATGCTCTGGCTCTTTCTCCCTCTGTCCAACCCTAATTCATGATTGAAGGCCCAGCTCCCGTGGCCCTTGCCTGGGCTCCTGACGCCTCAGGTCCACGGCACGCTGTTCATGCCACGGCAGATCGTCAGTCTCATTTGCTTTATAAATATGTGTGCATCTTTCTCCCTTTCTCAAGTGATGACTAAGTGGCGCTTTTTAAAATTTCTTAGATGCTTTACATAGCCTCTGGTCTATTCTTGGTGCTCACCCATGGGGCTAAGTTTAACCAGAGTTCGTGAACTAGTGGCCATTTCTTAGTACAGCTGGGGGCTGGGCAGGGGGTAGAGACGTAACAGAGAGTATTTCTAGCCACCTGCCCTTGCTCTTCACAGGTTGGCGTCAGCTTTGGTGTCTGAGTAAGATTCACAGGATCCCTACTCTGGGGAAACTGCAGGCTGACAGATCAGGGCACGATTAAGGCTCTGGTTTGCAGAGGGTGAAAGCTCATTCTTATTCAGCACCGACCACATGCCAGATCCAGAATCTTCTCGTTTAAGCTCACAACCACTCTGCGAAGAAGCAGCATGAGGTCCATCCTCCAGACAGGGAAAGAGAAACACAGAAGTTACAGGCTTTCCCCAAGGAGACGCACAGCCATAGCAGAGAGTGAGGAATAGAGCTCCCTGGTTCATTCTTGCCCCTCCACGCCACTGGCCGGAAGCAGGGACTCATTTTCACAATTACCAAAAGCCCCCAAATCAAAGGTCTCTGATGCCCCCATGCCAGCAAAGGAAAGCCCCAGGTAGCCCTGGTCTTTAAACAATACCCACTGCTGAGTCACACCCTTAATAGGGCTTTGGGTGGGTGGTGGTGGGGGGTGTAGGTCACATGCCCATGTCCCAGCTGCAAGGGAGACCAGGAGTTTGAGTTCTTGATTTCCACGTGGGGAGGCAGGACCACAAGGGGATTTCCTCCAAAAGGAAGGATGTCCATCGATGCTGGACAGCTACGCATGCACGAATGGGACAGACGCACAAATGTGGCACCAAACAAAGATGCCTGAACACAGTCTTGCTTGTTGCTTAGAATGTGGTTTGAAGAAAGAATCTTTATTACACAATTGTGTGAGCTATAATTCACCTACAGTAAACATCACCTATTTCAGTGTACAGCTTTGGGCTTTTTTACACATGCAGCAAGTGGGCAGCCACCGTCGCTGGGGAGATCCAGTATATGATGTTTCACTGCATCCCTAAACTCCTTCTCCCCTTCTCCATCCCCTTGTAGTCACCCCTTCTCCATCCTCAGCCACTGGCAACTGCAGAGCTGCTTTCCAAGCAAAGGATGCAGGAGAATCTACGTGTAAATATCAACATATGCAAGTCAGAGGTTCCTCTGGGCCCCTCTCCCAGGATTAGGAAGACAAAGATCATAGCAAATGGACTGCAAAGGTCCAAGGGTCATTTCCTATCAGACGTCAGGATTGGGCTTGATGCAGCAGGAAGCCACAAGGTATGTGGCTTCAGCTCTGCGTGCGTGTGCGTCCTGGCTTAGCAGTGGCAGCTAGCAGCCTGGGACAGCGGCAGCACCACCCTCTGAGGACACCTCCCTCTGCAAGGAAGAAGCAGTGGGGGTGTGTCCCCCTCCCCTTCTGTGTCACTTTCCAGGATCCAGAAGCTCCTAGGCAGGCTGCAGGAAGGGGTGATGGAGTAGATAGAGCTCAGCCAGGCAGGCTGGGGAACAGGAAGAGAAGGCCAGGCTGAGGGTGGAGGTAAGCTCTCCAAGGAGACTGGGAAGTCCCAATTTGAACATGATTTTTCAAGTCATTATAAAAGTGGTTTTCTTTATGGAAATACATATTTTCAACATGGGATAGAAACGATTTTATTGATGAGCTGATTAGCTTGATTTAGGATATGGACGCTGAACATGTGGCATATGGGCCTCTATTGGTGTTCTTGCCTGGGGCCTACAAATGCTGGAGGTGGCTAAATAAATTTACTGAGCTTCCTCAGAGATGAGCACCCCTTTCCTTCGGGGTGATTAGAGAGAGAAGAAGGAAATGATTATTGGATGTGAATCTGACCTGGTCCCTCCCCTCACATTATCTCATGCCTCATTATACCCACCCTGCCAGGGGGTGTATCATTGTCAAGCAAGGGGTGAGGAAGTAGAGGCTTAGATTAGTTTAAGTGCCTTAAGTGTCCAAGCTGGGACTCTGTGCAGCTCCCGATCCACAGCATTCTGAGCTGTTTCTGGAAAGTTCTGACAAGCCTTAGCTCTCTTTTCCACCAAGATTCCCAGGGAGCAAGGAGTTGGTCACATGGGTTAGAATGAGGTCTGTGCCACTACCTTGGGAAGAAAAACCTTTAGGTTTCCAGAACTTTCCCTGGGTGACCTGCTTTTTCCAAAGCAGAAAAGGGAAACATACAGGGAGTTCGAGCATACACTCAGGTAAAGAAGGTGCATGTGAATTTGCCCTACAAGAAAAGAGGGGAGAAGGAAAAGAGATGGGGGAGTGTTAAGGAGGGGAAGGCGGTAGGGAGGAGAAGGAAAGGAGAAAGGGAGGGGTGAGAGTCTGGGTAAGGAGGAAGCTGCTCAGCACAAAGAGCTTTTGGCTTTTCAGTCATTCCCACTTTCCAAACCAGCTTCTTCTACTTACTCGATTAACTACTCAGAGCCTCAGTTTCAGTATCTTCAAAAATACCATCGATACTGGGGTTTCTTCGAGTGGCTGGCTGTGAGGGCGGAAGGAGGTGGAATCTGTTTGGTGCGTGCGTGACTAGGAAAAGGTCTTCAGTTGCCTTTATTATCTTCTCTCTTCTTTCTTCTCTCTCTCTCTCTCTCATTGACTGCATTACCCCACCCCGTTCTGGCATTTTGTAGATTTCTATAGCTGAGAAATCTAAAAATAAATTTAAATAAGGTGGGTTTGGTGCTGAGGTCCCTGGCAGGCACTTCTGCGTAAATAGCAGAAGTGAAAAAATAAAAGTCAGTTCATTTCTAGTATTTAAAACCCGAATTAACGAACCCCCCATCATGTGGGCAACGTACGGTGGAGGGGTGAGGGTGGCAAGGGGGATGGCTGGGTGTTTTTCTTTGTTGTTTTTGTTTTTGTTCTGTGATGAGTGTGGGGGACTCTCCGGGGTGGGGTGTGTGTGTGCGCAGTGAAAGCCGGGGAGATGGGAAATTTCATTCTGCCCCTGACGTTATAGGACAGAACTGGGGAGTGTCGTCAGAGAAAGGGACCCCACACTCAAAGGTTCCGTGGCTGTCAGGCCCTTCCTGCCCGCTCCCCCGGAGTCACAGAGGGCAAGTTCCTTAATTTATTTTCAGTGAGCTTCTAAAGGCCATTTTGGGGGCCTTGTCTTATTCCTGAAATGCTGGTACATCAGGGATGTGTTTAAAGGGTGTGTGTGTGTGTGTGTGTGTGTGTGTGTGTGACAGAGATTCATGAAAAGAGAAGGCAGGAGGCTGGTTGATGTGACTGTGGACCCAGGTGGATGGCAGTCACGTGTTGTTCTGGTTCCTGTAATTTTTAGCAAAATGCTTTCCCATCTCTCAATTCTAATTGTTCACTAGTCCTATAATCCATACAGGCTCAGTGAGATGAGCTGAATCCCCCATGCTCTGAAGTGGAAGAGCCAGGACTTGAACTGGCCGCTCTGTCGTCATGTGGGGCTGTCACTGGTGCCTCTGATAAGGCTGCGCAGGTGGGGGCTCAGGACCTCAGCTTTTGGCTCTGTGACTTTGTCTGCAGTAACTAACTTTTTTAATGGTGACATAATATATCAGTGTTTTCTATTGTTTTTTAAAGGAGTGAATAATCCAAATGAAAAAATATTCTGTGCTTGAGATTTGCCCTCATCTAGAAGTCTCTGAAGGTGACTTGAAGGCGATCTCTTCTCATTACGAAGAACAAGAGGGATGGGATTTAAGTAGCACTTGAGCCAGCTGGGTTGATCCAAAGGGGAGCTTCCTGATCACAGGGAGTAAGCACAGGGGCCAGCAGATTGTGGAAGTCCCGCTTTCCCAGGTCAAATGTCCCTGCCTCTCACCGTTCTTGCCAGTGCTTGGACTTCCTTCTCCAGCCAGTGCAAATGGACCTTCCTGTGCTGCCAGGAAGCATCGTAGTCCTCCCTCTTCTGGGACACTGGCACCTCCTGTAGCATCTGAGCTGTCTTCCCTGACTGACAGCCACGCCCTTGACTCCCTGCCTCCCCTGAGTTCTCAGGGGGCAGGGCATCACCCCTCATCTTGATCACCTGTTCCTGAGGTGCTCCTGGACTGGCCAGTTCACTAAAGCTCGCTTAATTTCAGAACCAGGAATAACATGTTGGCAGCATTTAAAAAAAAAAACCTTGTTAAAATGGGAAAGCTCAATCCATAACACGCATAAAAATAGATGTTCCCAGGGCCTCCCTGGTGGCACAGGGGTTAAGTCTCAAAGCTGTCAAGCTAGCATATTGCCATCTACTGCAGCACAAGTTTGATCCCTGGCCAGGGAGCTGACCCACATGGTGCAGCAGACCTCTCCTGTCTTGCCCGCTGCTCCCCTCAGCAGTGTATTTCAGTCAATCTGCCTGTTCTGCTCCCCACTCTGTCTCTGGTGACTACTCTCACCCATGCACCTCTGGCCTGTACCCCAGTTCTTATATGCATAAATAAGTAAAATAAACAGATATTCTCAGGCTCTATTGGCAGGAAGGTAAACAGGTTCAACTGTTCTGGAGAGTAGCTTGAATTACTTAGAATTTTGACCTAATTCTTCTCTTTTTTCCACTCCTCCAACAGGGGAGGGAAGGGATTTTTTATAAAGATATTCTATATTTCATAGCAATTTTTTTTTAAAAAAAGCAATAGCAAAGCTGTGGCCAATATCAATGCGGCTTTGGATAAATAAAGTGTAGTTTATATGATAGGATGCTGTCTCCTTATTACTATTGATAAGAAATGAGTGTTTGCTAACCAAATAAAGGGACAAAAGCCAGTTACTGAAGAGGCATGAAATGAGCCTGATTTTGGAAAAAAAACACATCACTATATCCGAAGAAACATGTCTGGGAGGATTTATACATAAATGTTTTATTTATTTATTTAATTTAATTTTTTTTTATGCATACAAGAGCAGGGGTACAGGCCAGAGGAACGGGAGGTGAGAGGATTCACCAGAGACAGAGTGGGGAGCAGAACAAGCAAATAGACTGAAATACGCTGCTGAGGGAGCAGCAGGAGAGGCAGGAGAGGTCTGCTGCGCCATGTGGGTCCCCTCCCTGGCTGGGGATTGAACTCGTGCTACTGTGCAGCGGATGCTTCACAGTGTGGTGCTCAACCCTCTGCACCACCAGAGAGGCCCCTACACATAAATGTTTTAAACCTTGATTTAGGGGGCCTCCCTGGTGGCACCGCACTATGAAGCGTCCACATTCACTGCAGCATGAGTTCGATCCCCACCTTGATCTGGGTGGTGGCATTTTAGGAGATTTAAATTTTCTTCTTTATTTCCTCTAGCAAAAGGACTATAGTTCTGACATTTTTCAGTATCTAGTGCTAATTCTCTACGTAAACACTTTGATCCTCACGTGAAAACTGCAGAAATCAAATCAACCCGAATGTAGAAAGTCGGAGCTGGAGCAGGAGGAGGGGTCCTCTGGCGGCCCCACTGCCTCCAAGCTCTCTGCTCCAGCTACACCTTTAAGCTAATAATAAATCGGCACTGGTTCTCCCGTCACCCCAAGTGAGCAGCCACATTCGGGAACCACAGCAGCCGCGCAGAGCTATTTACACTCAAACAAAAAGAAGTACAGGGCCTCCCTGGTGGCGCAGTGGGTTAAGCAACGCACTATGAAGCAAACCGCAGTCACTGCAGCACGAGTTCGATCCCTGCTGCCGGCCAGGGTGGGG
>JAGFMF010011723.1:267534-363740 GCA_019455555.1 Galemys pyrenaicus | reverse complement strand
CCCGCTCTCTGTGGTGAATCCTCTCACCCTCCCCCCACACCTCTGGCCTGTACCCCAGTGCTTGTATGCATAAATAAATAAATCTTTAAAAAAAAAAAACAAAAAGAAGTACAAAGGAAGAAAATAAGAAAGTCTACTTCCTTAGTGGCACTAGCCACATGTAAAGTCTCCGGTAGCCACAAGTGGTTCGTGGCCACTGTCCTGGACGGCGCTGCTCTGGATGCAGCTCTGTTTTCAGGGGAGGAGACCAGAAAGTTTCCTGCCGGGTGCAGGGCTCGGGGAGGAGAAGGCCGGTCTTGGCCTGCTGCAGCGCAGAACAGGCCTGCCCGGCCTTGCTCGTCGTGTGCCTAGAAAGTCCCCTCTGCTTTCTGTGCCTGCCCCACCCTCGTCCTTGTGCACAGCACACTTTAGGTCCCGTATTCATTTTCCAGAGCTCGACAGGCCCCGTCCCTGCAGATCCGCGCAGCCCGGCCAGATGAGCTGTTTACTTGGTATCCAAGTGCTCAGGGGGCAGATTGGGGCCAGTATTTTCCACAGCAGCTGAGAAAGGTAAGTGAGCCGAGGCAGAATAACAAAAAGCCACTTCAAAAACACACCAGAACAAGTCAGAAGCAGACACAACCAGAGCTGGAGACATATTCCCCCCCCCCAACCAACCCTGACAAGAGAGCAAAACAAGTCACGGGAGCCTCTAGCCCGAAGGTTTCGAGAACATCGCGGTTGCTGACTTGAGAGCGGGCCTGTCCCAGCCTTTCTGAGAGGAGCAGGGAGCTGGGGTGGTGGGGTTCAGAAACCTCACCTGAGTTCTGAGAACTGTGTAGCTGAAGTGGTGGGACAGCCCCTGAGCACCCCATCTCTCTGGGAAGACAGGCGTGTGTGGGAATGGCAGGGCCAGGCTGGGTGGCTGAGAGTGTGGGGCTGTCTGGTGTGGAGATTGGCCACCACATTGCAGGGGAGGCGCACAGGGAATTCAGAGGCATAAGTCTACCCGTGTCTGGGACGCTCCTCCTGCAGCCCCAGCCATAAAGCCCACAAGCCAGAAGGAGAAGCCTGGCACAGCCCTCTCCTCCTCCCATTACTCAGGGCAGCTGCCGGGCAGCGCAGCGGCATGGTGGAGAGAGCCCTGCAGCTGAGGAACAAGGTCTCGAGTCCCAAGCCCTGTCCCTTACTTGCTCTGGGACTCTGGACAGATCAGCTTACCCCTCTGAGCCTCAGTTCCTGTACCTGTAGATTGTAGGGTTCATCTAGACGCATAGTTCTCAACCCAGGCTGCGTATCAGAATTAACAGGTGAGTGATACAAACAAACGAGTTTCTGATTGTTCTGAGAAGCAGCCTGGGCATTGGATTTTTCAAAGCTCCTTAGATGATTCTAATGTGTAGCCAAGATTAAGAGCCATGGGTCAACTCATAAATTCTTAGTTTTCCCATACAAAGGAATCAACTGGGGATTGTGTTAAAGTTCAGATTTAATTCTATAGGCCTGTGAATCTGCATTTCCTGCAAGCTCCGGCTGATGCCCACAGACCACACCTGGAGCTGTAATCTGTCTTCAGAGTCCACGGTACACAGGCTGAATTCCAAGCTGCAGCAGTTCCATCCACAATATGCAAATAGCTGGCAGTACTTGAATATTTCTGCCAATAGACGTCATTGTTGCTAAGTTCTTTTTCTTCTTTCTTTCTCAGGAATCATTTAAATTCTCACTTGCCATTTGAATTCTAACTAGATGGTGTGGATATGACTCAAATAGGGATCTTCTTTTCAAGGGCAGAAAATGAAACATAAATTCTGACAGCAATGCAATTTCAAGATGGGACAATGGTTACTTTTAGTGGGACGTTCGGGAAAGACTCCTTGGAGCTGGTAATAATATTTAACAAGGATGAGCGTCTTACCTCTGTCAGGCACTGTTCAAACGCTTTACACAAATGGCCTCATTTAACCCTCACAACTAGCATTTAATCCAATGCTAATTACTGATAATGTCCCCCGGTTCATACACAAGGATGCCGAAGCTTGTTCCTTCCAAGCAAGAGTGGTGCTGAGACTTGAATTCAGGTCTCTATGTTGACAACTTGTCCACATAAAGCATGAACAGTGTCTGAGCTGTATGCTTCATCAGATCCAAACAGTCCCAACCAGACCCAACTAGTCCCAACCAGACCTAACCAGACCCGACCAGACCCAACCAGACCCAACCAGATCCAACCAGTCCCAACCAGACTCAACCAGGCCCAACCAGACTCAACAAGGTCCAACCAGACACAACCAGCTACAGCTTCTTGGCATAAAGTTATTGGGGTCAAAGAGGGGTGGGATGGGGTATGTTTCAGTTTAGTCTACCTAACCCACTTATGCATTCATCTTCCATATTTTCCCAACCAGTAAAGAGCAGGAAGTAACAGTTTCTTCAACCCAGCCCCTGGGCCAGGCTTCAGGGCACTTGCACAGAGTCTGACGCAGATCACACCTTTTCCACTTGGCTGCCTGTCTCAGCATATTCCTTGCTGCCTGCATCTTTCTTTACTTGTATCATGTTCTTTTCTCCAGGGGAGAAGGTAGTGTGTCCAGTTTTGTGACCATTTTCTTTTTTCTTAAGCAAGTCCCTTACTGGGAGTCTAGAGTAACCTCCCCAAATAGTACTGCATAGACAGTCACTTGAAGCTGTTAAGGGCACTGTGTGTTCTGAATATTCAGATTCTGCTGGGTTCTCAAAATGATAGTCAATGAGCCAGCCCATATTTTTTCAATTTGATTCAGCCCACCCTGTCACACTTCCTATTATCAGGGTTAGGGAGTTGAGGTGGGAACCTGGAGTGAGAAGGAAGGTATGGAGACTTCCTTATTTCTCCCATAGATCTTGAGTTTCTGGAGACAGAGACTTTGTCTTTGCATTTCTATATCTCTCGTATAGAACGTGGTGCTGGGCAGATAGCTGTATAGTGCTTGTCGGATGAGTGAATGAAGGTGGCCTGGGTACATTTCTATGGCAGCAAGAGCATGGCAGCAATGACAGCATGTCCTGCTTAGCCCCCAGGTGGAAGAGTCGCCTGGCACAGGCTTCAATATGTGAAGGAAGGCCCCGGAACCCTGTGGGCACACTTACTGGGAAATCTCTCTTTTACCACATCTTCTTGGCTTCTGCAGCAGCTCAGGAAGGTGAGGTTTTCTTGCAAAACCTAAGACCCTTGATTTGCTGGGTAAATTGAGAATGTCAACTTCAAGAACGAACGGCAGATGTCCTGTGTCATTTATACAACCCAGGGATTTTGGAATGAGGGAACCTGTGCGGGGAGGAGACTCCCCTCTTCTTTACCTTCCAGAGAAAAGGTCATCTTATTGCAGTGGATATACTTAAAACTGTGTTTGGCTATTTAACCCCAGGAGATTGGAATGGGAAAAGTTAAGGGCTTGACCCACACGGAAAAACTTTCCTCTGTGCAGTTTTCCCAGCATTAAAAAAGGAAAGAAAGAAAACGCAAAGAAAAGAAATCAGCTACATACCAAGGTTAAGGTGGCTTTGTATTAGTCAATAGGACAATAGTCCCGTTTATTACATTTGTGCTAAGTCATGTATTAAGACTTTCTCTTGCCAGTCTAAGAGAAGCAAGTCACTGAGAGGTGGTCCTTGTTCCCAAGGGAGAGAGCCTGGCAAGACAGAAGTAGGGGAGGTCTCCTACGACCCTCTGGATCCAGGTGGGAGCCACAACTGACTGTACATTATGACCCAGCCCTCTCCCTCCTATTTTCCCTTGGGACCTTTGAGGTTAATCTGCTTTCACCCTTTCTGAAAGTATCATCAGGAGGGAGGAGAGGAGTGACCGAATGGGTCTTTTACCCTGGGGCCAGGATTGGTAAGGGACAGGAACAGGGCATTGGTGTTATTTCTATCTTTCTTTCATTAAACAGGCTGCTTTTCTTTATTCTTACTGCCAGGGCTGGAGTTTTTGGTCATGTTGAACTATGAGATGGTTCTGGGAGAATGTCAGAATGAATTTTTTGTTTAATAAACCTCTCCTAGGGTCCATTGGGTCCCACGATTTTAATCTAGGTGTTGCTGACTTTCAAACCTATTTCTTTGCTTTGATTTCCTTATCATTAAATTCACATTTCTTTTTTTTTTTTAAAAAGATTTATTTATTTATGCATACAAGAGCTGGGGTACAGGCCAGAGGTGTGAGTGAGAGGATTCACCACAGACAGAGCAGGGAGCAGAACAGGCAGATCAACAGAAATACACTGCTGAGGGGAGCAGTGGGCACAGCAGGAGAGGTCTGCTGTGCCATATGGGTCACCTCCCTAGCCGGCAGCAGGGATCGAACTCGTGCTGCAGTGGCTGCGGTTTGCCTCATAGTGCATCGCTTAACCCACTGCGCCACCAGGGAAGCCCTAAATTCACATTTCTAATGAGAGAGAGGGGGGCACTGGAAATTGGATGTAAATGATTGAAGAAGCTTTCGGAAGTCATTCTGCAATACATGTGGTGTGACTTCATTTCCAGGTGCAGACGCTGAGGCCAGCAGACGGCTGAGCTCGGTCTGAAGTCTCACAATTAGCAACAGAACCAGGACCAGGGCTTCCGCCCAGAGCCCTGCAAAGAGCCAGAGCACCCGGCGGTGTGATCGAGTCACTGGGGGCATGTTACTATGCATGATCTGCTTTCTCTGGGCTGTGGGGCTCCCAGGGGGCAGCGATTCACTGCATGTTCTCTGTATCCCTGCACCTCCCAGCGCAGTGGCTGGCACCTACTTGGGGCTCCAGGGCTGGGCTGGGGGTGGGGAGCTGAATTGGGTGGTTAAATCTGTCTTGTGAGACTCAGCTGTAAACAGCAGTAAATGAAGCAGGTGGGCCCCACCCCATCCTCTCCACTCAGCTATGTCAGAAGAGGCTCAGCTCACCTGACTTCAGAGGACCTTCCAGACCAACTCGATCTGAATTTTGGGGCAATTCCTGTCTGTACCCCCTCATCTCTTGCCCTGTATATATATTTTTTATGTGGGGAGGGGGTGATGTGATGGAGCAGTTCTAAGTGTGACCTGTGGCTGTAAAAGCCGCGAAGCCCCAGCTCCACCATTTTCTAGCTGTGTGATCTTGGGTGACTCCACGGAGTCTCTGTTTCCTGGTCTGTGAAGCAGGTCGGCTTGCCATTCCTGCCCGTGTGGGGTGGGTGCATGGGGACCCGGAGACGGTGGATGTGACAGTGCTGCTGTTTCTGAGAAATCCAGGCGCTCTGCACACTCCAGCTATTATTGCCGTGAGTTTCACAACTACATGTTTTGCTTCTCCACCTTCTCTGAGGAGGGTAACCTCACCTGTGAACTGGGGAAACAATAGGTCATCGCAATTGCTATGGCAACCAAAGTGAGAACGCACATGTGGCAATGCTTTGTGAGCTCAAGGTTTGGGTGTGAAGTGTGACCGTCCCCAAGGTACACAGCCGGTAAGAGGTGGCGCCCTCGTGGGACAAACACACTCGCTGCAGTGCACACCTGCCTCGGGTGCACTGCGCAGATGCACCACGAAGATGCACCGGGGGCCCACCAGGGCCTGGGATCCCTGCTGGCACCCCAGGGAACACTTCTTTCCTTATTTTAGTGGCCACCCATTGGGCCCTCCAGGCCAGCCTAGCAAGTGAAGGTGGTTTCTGAGACAGACCTTCTCAGGCAGCTCCCAGAGAAGTGTGAGCCAGTGTTATTATTCCAAGTGAGGCTGAATACATGACGCACACCAGGAAGAGGGAAGCTGGGAGTGAGAAGCAGCTTCTTGTACGGGCTGGCATCTGAGCTGGCCACTGAAAGATGGGTAGTGTGTATAGCTTGCTAGGGCTGCTGAAGCAAGATACCACACACTGGCTGCTACCCAGCGGGAACTCACTTCCTCGCAGTTCTGGAGGCTGGGTTGGTTTCCTGTGAGTTCTTTCTCCTGGGAGAGTGGAGGGCTGCCACCTCATTGTCCTTCCTCGGCCACCCTTCAGGCTGCCCTGTCTGGGTCCTCACACTGCCCTCTTACAAAGACAGTAGGCGTGTTGGATGAGGTCATGCCTAGATGACCTAATTCTTTACCGTTCCTGTGTCCAAATGCTTTCTGAGGTTCTGGGGCTTAGGATTTCAGCATATTAATTTGGAGCCAGGGGATGTGTGTGCGTGTAGGTTTGCATAATTTAACCTATAGCAAGTAGGGAGTTTTCTGACTTGTTTTCAATTATGAAAGCGCTCACAAAATTTTTTGAAAGTTTGATAGAAATGAAAAAGAAAATAAAACCACCGAGAGCTGACCGGAGCTGTGCACCTCTGGCTTGACGACTAGCATGTATAACATGGCTCTTCTTAGCGCTGGCTGTTTTGGAGCCAGATCTTTCCCTCTGATGACTATGTCATGAACTGCTCTTCCACAACATCACTTTTGTAGAGGGGCCTGGGACAAGGCTGTATCAACGTACTGTCAGTGGAGAGGGAATTCTGCTGAGCTGTGATCAGGGAGAGGAGTAGCCTACGGGAGCAGGTGAAGTGAGTTCCAAGAGCCCGGTAGTAGGTTACACTTTAGGAAAGCGGAACCGGCCAAGAGAGTTCTCAGAATCAAGTAGATTATATTTATGAAAATGTGTGTGTGTGTAATGTTTTTGCTGGGGCAGACAGTGGATGTGACAGCGCTGCTCTTTCTGAGAAATCCTGAAATGTCCCCAGAATAAACCAGACATACAACTTGTGTCTGACTAATTAGAATCACAGTTAGACCCCACCGGGCAACTGAAATTCAATATTTGACTCTACAGGGAGAGACTGAACTTGATGAGCAGTTAATAGTTTTAATTGGGAGGTGGCTTGTTTTTTCCTGGAGTGACTTTTAGTGATCAGAGATTACTGCCTTTCCCACCCCTTACTCCTCTCTTTCCTTCCCCACCACTCATTCCTGGTGAGGAGAAATCTTTGGCTAATAAAACTCAGCGACAAGGACTTAGTGATAAAGACTAGTTTGTTTCTCCCTGGAGTCTCTGAACGATTCCCAAAGGGAAGCTCAGGTCAGATCTGAAGGGGTTCAGTGGGGAGGGCAGGGGCAGGTGCATCGGGGTGCAAGCCCAAGGATGCCACCCTGGGTGGGCCCCAGTGACGCAGCTGGCAAATCAACAGGGAAAAAACAGGAAAGAAATGCTTAGTCTGGTTATGGGTGATAACCGAATCTTTCCAATTGTGCTTATAAAGCCCTTGGCATCTTGGCTTTCATCGACTCCATCCTACAAGTGGGAGGAGAGGAAAATCCAAATTAATTTCTGGTGATCGGAGAGAGAAAACTCACAGGACAATTTAGGAACATAGAGGTGTCGTCTAGAATGTTCTTTCCAAGACAAGCCATTCTGAAGTGAGGAAACCAGTCAGAATTAGAGGTGTCTCTGGGATTCCGTCAGACGACAGGGCAGGTGTGTCTGAGGTCTTAGCATTCTTACCCAGCACCTTGGCTGAAGCAGGGCACAGACGGGCCCATTTTTATCACCAAGGCCAGCCGGGAATGGAGACGACTTTTCACCCATATATATTTTCACCCATATATCTTTCACCCATGACTTCTCACAGAAACCTGCATATCACCCAAGAGAACAATATTAGATTTTGGTGAAAATTTTCAGCCTCATGGCATATCAGAGCTGAGTCTTTGAACTGGCTTTTATTTTGATGCAAGGCGTGGCACCTCTCTCTCCAGCTGGAGCTCCTTCGTGCATGTGTTGGGCAGCTGCAACATCAGAGTTAGCATCAGTTAGCACCATCAGGGGAACAAGAAGCAGGCCTGAGGAGCTCAATTTTACTGTCAGAAACAAGCAGGACTGAGAGGTGGTGACTTATTAACTGTGAAATGGCGGGTGCGAAGCTTCTTTGTCTGGTAACACTGTCCTTTGAATTCCTGTGGTTGCGGAAATGGAAAGGTTTTTTTCTGGTGAGGACAGGATCACACAGACACCCCTCCCTTGTGCTGTGGGCATGAAAGGGGCTTGCAAACGAGGCCTGCTTTTCGGAGCCTCCAGCCCCTCCACGTTAGCAAGGACGTGAAAAACCAAATTCGCATCAAGCCTTAACAAATCCACATCTCGAAAACCCACCGAAGATCACTTGCTACAAAGGAATTATCACTTTGCAACAATTCACCACGTGATTACCTAAAATAGGCAGTGCTTTTTGTGCATTATCTATATCTACACTTTTTTTTTTTCAAAAAACAATCTCTGTTGAGACTGCGCTGTGTGCTCAGCCGGCAGAGGCTGCACGCAGTAAGAAAACCACACAGGCTGGGGCTCTGGGATGCACGCCCCCTCATTCTGTGTGAGTGAGGTTTTTGGTCTTTTAGCACCCACCTCCAGTGCCTGTGAGATAGTCATGCCACCCAGAAGGCGGGAAATGCTGCCTAAGAACAGCGCCCACGTGCCAGCAGATGAGCACCCTGGAGGCTGGCAGCCCCTCTCCGAGCAAGTGTGAGCCCACAGACTCCCTGCAGCTGGGAGTTAGGTAGCCAGGGGAGCAAGGGGTGCCTCAGAGCAAGGAGCCCCGGGCAATGAATGATGTGCCAGAGGCCCAAGGCTGGCGAGGTGCTCAGGGTCAGGGTGGCCGTTGGGGCATTTCTGCATCACCCAGTGATGAAAGCCAACGCTATTGAACTCACTTTAATTAAAGTAGGCGGGCCGGTTCCACCCAAAGGCAGAGGACGCTGTCAGTGGATGCAGAATGAGACTTAAGGACCAGGAAGCAAAAATGCCACCTCCTCTGAATGGGCTGCTGATGAACTGAAATGGCAGGACATCATTAGTGCCTTAAAGTGCTGAGGGTGGGAAGAAGGGGTGAGGGGCGGTGAGTGGTATAGGATGTAAAAGACGGAGCTGTCTGATTGTCCATGGAATGTAAACTCCTTGCAGGCAGGGGTTGTGGTTTTGTGTTTTGCTCCTTGATGCAACCCTTGCACCTAGGAGCTCAGGGAATACTGGTGAATGAGTATTTCTCGAATGTCGACAAAGCTGCTTGCTCCGGGAAGGGCTGCATGAAGCCCGAGGGGAACACAAGCAGTGTAAGGTCAGGCGCCTGTTCTTAGGGCTGGCCGTGTGCTCGCCCTATCACTGCTTGGCATTCAACCATTGATTGATTTCATTGATGCCTTCGCTGGTACATTCAAAGAACCAGCCCCTTTGTGTGCAGACTGTGCATTAGTCACTGGGGGCACAGCAATGAAAGCCAATAAATTACACCCTCCATGAGCCAGGCTCAGGGGACACTGCGGTGACTTGGGTTTGGCCCACATCCTTCGGCAGGAGACAGATGGCTAACCACATCTTGGAGGGGAGGCGCTGGGAAGAGCCTCTTGGAGGAGGGCACGTGTGGGCTGCCTCTTGGGTAGGCTGGGAGGGCTCTGGGGGGTTCAGGCAGCGTGTGTCAGGACCCACTGAGGGCCTCCCTGGTGGCGCAGTGGGTTGAGCGCCACACTGTGAAGCATCTGCGGCACAGCAGTGCGAGTTTGATCCCCGGCCAGGGAACTGAACACATGGTGCAGCAGACCTCTCCTGCCTTACCTGCTGTGCCCCTCAGCAGTGTGTTTTAGTCACTCTACCTGTTCTGTTCCCCACTCTGCCTCTGGTGAATCTTCTTACCTCCCGTGCCTTTGGCCTACACCCTAGCTCTTGAATGCATAAGTAAATTAATCTTAAAAAAAAAAAAAGACCCACTGAGGCCACATCGCCTCTCTCTTCACTTCCCTACTTCCCAAACCCACCCAACTGCTCCTTTCTTCTCTCTGGTCCTTCCTCCTCCATTCCCAGCTCTGCCTCCCTGGGATTGGTGCCCAGATACTGCACCTATAAACATGTGCTGTTGTTCACCCTGGTCCATGCAGAGCTGTCCCCAGAGCTTGGTGACAATATTGTGCTGGTGTGGGGAGGGGAATGATTCCGCTTCAGCTGCTGTTCTTTGGTCTGGCGCCCTGGGGAGGGGAGCAGGCTGGCACCTGCAGGCATTCCTGGGCTTTCTGCACCACTGAAATATCACCTGGCCCCCGTGGAGGACCAGGGGATGGGAGAGCCTTCCCGTCTAGCTCCTCACCAGGACGATGCTGGCCTGGGCGTGGGGACAGCACTCATGCTTCATGCCGCTCGCCAGGGCGCTATGGTGGCACTTTGGACCGGAGGGAACTCCCACCACTCAGTTTGTCCTGACCTAGTAACTCAGGCCTTGAGTCTGGAAGGTCAGACAGCAGTTGCGTGGCTGCCTCCAGAGCCGCTGCTAAACACACTAGGAGCGTGTTGTTTTGGTACTTTGACACGTCAGCTGCTCATCTTTGCAGGATTTTCCCCTTCCCAGGGTAAAGAAAGAAGAGGAAGTGAAAACAGGAGGGGAGAATTTTCTTACAGCACTACTTGCTTTTCAGACAACAACCAAAAATCCCCTTGGGTCTGAACAGCACCTTGTACTTTTTGGGTAGCTGGTCCCCATCCACGGATTGCCTCATTGGGCCACCAGAGCTCCCCCAGGTGGGGGAGTCCTGAGCTGCCCCAATTCCGTCTCCTTTGCAGGTTCAAGAACTGAGGCAGGCGGCCAGGGCCGGGATGGTGTTCCAGGAGAAGGAGGTAATTCTTCACAGCCATTCTGGAGAGGTGCTGGGGTTGGTCTTTCTTCAGAAAAGCTGGGCGGAGGAGATTTGCTGAGAGCTGGTGGGGAGAGGCACTTTGATGGCTCCTTGGTGGAGGGAACTTCCACCTGCTCAGTTTGTCCTGAGGGGACAACTTTGGTCTGAGGGATCCTGACCTCCAGGTGGAGCCATTTGGCCAGGGAGGACGGGAGCCAGCTCCCAGTGCTGAGTCACCATCTGCAGGTCCCGACCCTGGACTCCCTGTTCCCGGAGACCCCTGCTCCAGACCTGAGGGCTCCTGGTTGCTGCCAGGAAGGGGCGTCTTCTCCAGAGTCCAGTAGGCAGCGCTGTTGTTTTACCAGGCCTCACCCACAGCTTGCTTTAGTGGAATTGGGGCAGCTCAGAATTCCCCCACCTGGGGGAGCGCTGCGGCTGGTGGGATGATGGGGCGAATACGTGGCAATTGGGTGAGCAGTTTCCAGCTTCAGGCCGACGTGGACACAAGCACAGCACCTGGCTGAGTGGAGGTAGAGGGAGGGGGGAGTGCTGAGGGGACTGAGGCAGCCTCACGGTGGGTACCTGAGGCCAAGCCCCAGGGGAGAGGCCGGCCCCTGCTGAGGCTCCTCCGGCACCCTGCAGGGAATCAGTCGTGGTGGGCCTGTGTGACGGTCCCAGTGGCGACACTGAAATTGCCATGGTCCCAAGGGAACAGAGGGGCCGTTCCTCATGCCCCTTGGGGAGGATTGGTAGTGCGGTTCATTGAACCAAGAATGAGGGGCTGGGACATGGAGGCAGCCAGGGGACTTGGTGCCGGGGAGACCCCGCCTGCTGTGGGTTTTTGCTTGGTTAGGGTTTGGGACTCAGGGCTGGAGGAAGAGCTGGAGGTCAGGGTTGCCGGCATGCAGGGAAGGGATATTCCTCACTTTGCTTGACAGAGACCAAATGCAAGGCCCCTGGGCCTCCCAGCAGGACTGAAAATGAGTGGAAGAGCCATGGCAGAGCCTAAGGCACACTGCGGCTTCTCTTCTCACACATCCCAAGACCCCTTGCCTGCTCCCGGGAGGGGTGACTTGAGGCTGAGATTCAGTCTGGGCTGCAAGCAGAGCTCTGTGGACAAGGCCCTCCAAACAGCACCCCACGCATGCCTGTCTGGCTGGGGCTCTCCTCTCTGTCTTTGCTCTGTGGGTCTGTGGGGCCTTCTCTCCCCTCCTCTAGGGACCTCTGCCCTCTCTAACTCTGCTCTTTCTGAGCCAGAGAACTTCCCAGAAGCCTGCCCTGGTGTTCTCACATAGGGGCGCATGTTCATCTCCCTCCTTTGAGTACCCCTGACATAGGGGGCCCTGAGTAAGATCCTAGCTGGACCTCGGTCTTTGTTGCTGAGCCTACCCTGGGCTCTCCATGAGGCTCTTGGTGAGCACTGAGGACGAAGCCCGCAGGGGAGAGCCGTCTGGAGCCTGTCTGTGTGTTTCCGAGGGAGAGGTTGGGAAGGGTGCTGGGAAGGAATCCTGACTCTTAGCACAAGCCCCCAGGACCTGGGAGCACTAAATCTCATTTCGGGTTCGGGTTGGAGGGCTTCAGGGTCCCCCCTATCAGGACAACCGGAAATGGTGGTGTAGCTTGCTGGTCTGGGGCAGGGGAAGGCGGCAGAATCTTTGCAAACAGGGCCCTGGTGCTGAAGGAATTTGCAAAGCCTGCAGGCTTGGGAGGGGAGGCCTGGAGGGTCTACTGAGGCCCATTCCAGCTCCTCTGTCTTTCTAGGATATGGCAAGTGGGGTGCACAACAAGGAGCAAAGGGCCAGGCCACTTTTGATCCCTGATGGTCCCAGGGGATGAAACACCTGCACAGCACTCCTTCCAGGACTCTCAGCTTCCTGCAAGCTGACACCCAGTCCCTTCATGACACGCAGGCCTGGTCCTGGGACGGGCATCACTCGAGGATGGAGAACTGCGAGTGATGGGCCCTCCCTGGCATCCCCGGAGCCTTGAGCTGGGTGCCCAGGAAGTGTCCCTGTCTAAAATGGACACAAATCATCTCCAGCCTTTTCTGAGGGACAGAGGGGGTGCGGAAGGGAGGGAGCTGCCTCTCCTTGGCACTTGACCGCCCTCTGATCCCCAGAGCTGGGCCGAGGCACCTGGGAACGTGCCCTGGCGGCCCCCATCCCTCCTTAGTCACCGCACACACCCGGGCCCTGTAGAAAGCTGCTCAGCCCAGCCCAGCCAGCTACTGTTGAATCAGTCCATCTCTTCATGGAGATGGCAGCCTGGCTTGTTATCCTTCCGAGATCATCTCTTGGAAGGACACCAGCCTCTTATTATGTCTCCCAGCCTGCCTGGGGGCAGCTCAGTTAATCCGGTGTTCTTTGGCTGGTGGAGCCCCTCCTGGCCTGGGTGTTCCGTCTGGCTCCAGGAGGGTGGGAAGATGGACAGAATAATTAAGCCCCGTGAGTTGAAAGGAGAATTAATTCTCCCGTGCAGACTTTTGTTTCTTCTCTACCTGGGTCACTTAAGATGTGTTAAAACAGGACTAGTCTTTTTTGTTGTTGTTTTTGTTCTTTTGTAACAGGTCTGATTTATAGCAGTTTATTTTTTAAACTTCATTTTTCATTAGAATGTAGTACATGTGAACTTTACATGAAAGAGATTTTTCCTGGTTTATTAAAAAATGATTTCACTGTACTAAACCCAGTTTCAAAAAGAGGAGAATAAAAAGTTACTCTTAATTCTTCCCCAAACACACTGGCTATGGGTCTGTGTTTTCCCACTGGGTCTTTGGATTCATTTCTCGTTGTATATGACCCCAAATGTACGTGTACTTTGAAAGGAGCTAATTCCATAGCATGTGCATAGTTTCAGGTTGCTACGTAATTTTCTCCCCATCCTTAACACAATACCATGATTTATGGAATCAATTTCCTGTGGCTAGAAACTTGGTTGCTTCTTTCACACTGGAACCAAGATGTCCACCTGTCTTTTCTGGGCTCTCCCAGTCTCTGCGGGCCAGGTAGAGAAGATGATCTAACTTGAGCCAGGCTCACAGCTCTGCCTCCGATATCCCTTCACCCTGGCCGTCGTCTGGACTCCTGTGCAGGTGGCCACCCAAAGGGGCACCCCCTCTGCTTCCAGAGCTCGTGTGCAAAGCTCCTCATTCCCAGGGGGCTCTGGGCGATGGTAGCGGTCTCTCCTCCACCAGAAAAGAGGCAGGGGCCATGCTGCACTCGATGTCCTTACTTGGCTAGGAGAATTCTTAGCATATAATGCGTGTTCAGTAGTTGTGGGATGAATGAAAGTGAGAAGAACAGTTCACACTCGGAAGGGGTGAGGCCAGTCACCAAGTCCTGCTGGTTCCCCAGCCTGGGCAGCAGAGTTGGACACCTTGCTCTGTTTGAGACTCAGGCCAAAGGGCCTCATTCTTCAAAAGCCTATTTCTCCCTCCGAGATCACTCTCCACCTCCTTCCCTAGAATCCTGTTCCGTGTTGTCTGTCCCCTCCACGTTCCCCAACTCCAGCTATAAGGTGATGGCTGTTCAATAGTGTCGGGTCCCCATTCCATTCCCTACACCAGATTTCGGTCCTTTATTTAATACCTCATTTCATTTTGCCTGGGACTTTCCCAGGTTCAGCGCAGAAAATCCCACCTCCGTCCCAAGGACAGGGAGAGGGTTCCCTGCAGTCAGTTCGCAGCGATGCTGAAGAGGGCGCTGGAGCACAGCATGGCCACAGGGTCCGGGCTAGAGCCTCGGTCTGCCCTCCGGGCCAGGGTAACTTCACCTGCGCCACGGAAGAGGGATCTGTCTCTGGCCTGAGAAGTGGGTCAGAAACAGCCCCTCGGCTCCCCTTCCCCATCAGGAAATTCACGTCTGTGGGAGAAGAGGAGCCGCCTGGCTAGCCGAGCCTGGTGCGCGCAGCCTGAGAAAGGAAGTCATGTATATGAATAAATTGCAGCTCATTTCAGGCTATCAAGCCACCCACTGTGATCCTGCTCTGGGCCTAGGCCAAGTCAGCTATGTGATAAGCACCGGACTCCTGGGGCTTCGCGCATTAACCCTCCCTGCCCTCCTTTGGCGCAGACCTCGCTTGTATGTGTTTGACTGCATTGCCAAGTGTCGGGAGCCGATTCTATCAGGGTGGGCTCCATCAATCCTCCCACCTGCTCCCCCTTTGTTGTTAAGTGACATACTTTGGGCAGTAATTAGGGTTCATTAGGCAGGCTACGAGAGCTGCTTTGCAAGGCGGGTCTGGCGGAACGCACCACCGAGACCATCTAAAACCGCAAAGCTCCTATTTTATGCCTTGGAAAGTCACCCTTGTGGATGTTTTCACCCGCACAAGTATCTGGGAAAAGACTACGGAACGCTGGTGTGTCTTACGGTTCAAGAAGGCAAGTTATTTGCTTCTAAGTCCTCTTTCCTCAAAAAAAATCATTACGAGAACAAGGAGGCTGTGAGAAAAATGTGGGTGCTTTTAAAGAGTTGCAGGAGAGAGAAGGCCTTGGCAGTCCCTCCCCCGTTCCCCCCTCCCCCGCTTAGTGTCTCACAGGTGGAGGTACCTGTTACCCCCTGCATGGGTCAGACAGCAGAACCCTGTCTCCACCATAATTAGATTGTGTGATCGTGAACCCGCTGTTTAACTTCTCTGAACCTCAGTTTCCCCATATTTAAAGCAAGCATGGTGTTTAGAGCACCCCTTCATCAGGCTGCTGTAGGGTTGAGACATTGTGTGCCAAGCACTTGGCTCTGACCGCACCTGGTGGGGGTTCAGCAACAGTTTGGGGAAGGGTTGGTGGGTCCCCTTTCCTTAACTCCACCTATTGTGTTAACCCAGTATTGCTTCAGCTCAGATTATACTGTGGTTGATGAAGTTATTCCTTTCTGTATCTACACACACTCCACGAATGGGGCTGGTGTTTCCCAAGTTTTCTCAGGTCCTCTGTCTTGAATTCTCAGTGTCATCAACTTATCAGCATCCATGGAGTGTTTACCCTGTGCCTGGCATTGGGCAGCGAGCTTTTCATACAATCTCTCTTCTTCTTCTCGCATCACCCTGGGAAATCCGTACTGTAGTTATTTCATCTCTGTCGTGCAGGTGAGAACACAGAAATGGCAAAACTGGACCTGAGCCCGCTCACCTGCACTGGAGCCTGGGCTCTTAACCTCTGCTCTTTGCTGCCTCTCTCCACATGGCTCATTTGATCCTTTATAAGTTGGATTTGACAAGTTTTATTTTGGAGCGCATATTAAACCCTAGGTCCCTGGGTCCTGGTTACCACTGGTCTTGGATTTCTGGTCACTCTGGCGATAAGAAGACAATGACTGGTGCTATCATCTGCTCCTAAGGCAGGGAAGTAGAAGCATTTCAGTGCAAGGAAAAGTGACTCCTGTTTACTAAACTGGCATAATGGGAGACATTAAATAGTACCACATGGTGAGGATGTGAAACTCTTGGCAAATTTCAGTCAACTTGGCTTGAACAGGTTTTGGTTTTTGTTTTGTTTTGTTTTGTTTTTTACTATCCTGAAGGTCTGTTCTCTCCATAAGAAACTGTACAAATCAGTTCTAGTCCTGGCTTGGAGAGAGGGAGCTTTGATGAGTCACTTAACTCTCATCTTTGGGCCTCAGTTTCCCCCTTTGAGAAATGAGGGGATTAAACCCAGTTGGTACTTCTACAAACTTTGATGTCCTGTGTTTTTCGGTGCCACCTGGCAGACTAATTCAATGGATTCAGGTGGGGCCAGGCAGCCTCTCTGAGAAAGTTCTGATGATCATCAATTCGAGAGCCACCCATCTAGAGAGTGCCTGATAACTGATTTTATTTTATTTTTAAAGATTTATTTATTTATGTATACAAGTGCTAAGGTATAAGCCAACATCGTGGGAGGTGAGAGACGTCACCAGAGACAGAGTGGGGAGCAGAACAGGCAGATCCACTGAAACACACTGCAGTGAGGAGCAGCAGGCGAGGCAGGAGAGGTCTGCTGTGCCCTGTGGGGCCCCTCCCTGGCTGGGGATTGAACTTGCGCTGCTATGCAGCGGATGCTTCACAATGAGGCGCTCAACCCGCTGCGCCACAAGAAGTCCCATGTTAATTGATTTTAAATTTCATGTCCCAGGTAATGTGGAGTGTTTTTCTTTCCAAGAGGAGGAAGACCCAGCCAAGGGGCACACACAGGAGGGTGAGTAACTGCAGGCTATCCATTTGATGTTGGTGCTTCTTCTGAAAATGTTGAGACTCAACCAAAGAGGTCTTTTCAAAGGTTCCCTACCCCTCAATGGTTGACAGGAAATCACATAGAGGTTAATGCAAACATAACACACCCTGGCAGCCATGGGGCTGTTCTCTGCAGCACCATCCCTTTATCATCGGAGAGTTCACAAGGCGTTGGTTTTCAGCTTTTGTGTGTGTGTTTTCATTTTGGTGGTATGGAGGAAAGGAAGTGAGGAAACAAAAGGAAAAAATTTTTACACATGTATTGCCCATCATGATATAAGAACATACACCTCTCAATAGATTCTTCGCCAATCTTCTGGATTATTGACCCATTGTGGTGAAATCTCTGAGACAAACCTTCCATCTCCAAGTCATTTTAAACCTCGTGCTACAGTCTGGGGATGTTGTTTTCTTTCTTTGAGAAAAATGAGTTGTAGGGGTTGATCAGTGCAGGTCCAAGATTCCAAGTAGGAGCTTTGATTGGTAAAGTGATCTACTCCATATATCAGCTTCAGGAATTAGAAAATGCGACTCAACAATAGGAAAAGCACGTGGGGCTATCGTAATTACGTGTTCAGCCAGTGTTGGCTTTTGTCATGATTTGTGATCATGGAGTGAACTTCTACTAATTTGTCCTTGGGTTTACGATGGTGTTGACCCAGGGATAGTTTCAAAGAAACAAGGCTCCCCGGTAGCAGGAAATATACTATCCCTTTAGTGCAGGCTTTGCCAAAGGGCTTTTTTCAGACTAATAGGTGAGAAACTTGAGATAGTTTTGGATGGTGTTCTTTAAAATAGCATGTGTTTAAACATACTAAAATATGGGTGCTTAAAAGTGTTTTCTTTTTATGACAAAAGACAATGGCTTTGCAGTTACGCTGAGGTAAATCTTCCTTTAAAAATAAATCATTCAAGAGAAAGATGGTTAGTAGATTCAAAGAAAACTGTTAAGTAATAATAGTACAGTTGGTGCCCAGAAGTGATAACTACTGATGGTGGCATGCAAATGACTAAGCTTGAGAAGCACTGTGGTAGTGAGTTACACCTGCTGATTCCCCATTTTGCTATATATGAAAATATTAATCAACACTCGCTTTACAAAATTTGGATCTGTCAAATTTTCGAGTTGAACAAGACGGCGATCTCATCAGAGAACAACCCTCCTATTCTAGACAGGTGGTTTCTGAGGTCTGGAGATGCTATGCCTTGATTAAGTGCAGCGCATCTTGAAGGAACTATGTTTTTGATTTTACCTTGTTAGAGAAAACATTAGTGCTTTCTAGTGGTCTAGACCTCAAAGGTAGAAAAAGAATGGTCTTTTTAGTGAAAAAACTGTACTGGTTACCAGGGAAGGGCGGAGAGGAGGTTGGCAGGGTATTGGTGTTGGGGGAGGGGTGATGTTGGAGGGTGAGCGGAACATGTACACATAGGGAGGAGTAAAAATGTAACCACCAAATTAAAATAATAATATAAAAGTCTATAAAAAAAGTCCTTATCCCCAGTTCATCGAAAGAGACATGGAAGCGAGGTGTGGGTCTGTCTCAAGGAACACAGTCCTTTACTTGGAAGAGGATTCCATTTATTTTATTTGACTTCAAGGGGTGGAAGCAGGATCAGGGGGCTGACGTAAAGATGACAGATTTGAACACAGTGAGAGGAAATACTTCTATCTAACAAAAGAAGGAACGAGCTGTCCTAAGAGAATGGGCCCCCCAAGACTAGAGGTGTTTATTTTAGCAGTGCATGGCAACCTAGAAGTGTGTTGATGCTGACTGGGAGCTGGAGGTGGTGGACCTAAGGCCCTTGCAACTCCTGAACGTCAAGGCCTCAGAGGCTGTCATTCAAATGGCTCATCAAAGGGTCTATTTCTACAATGGTTATCTCTGTTTTATGTAAAAAACAATGAAATCACTTGGGAATTTCCCCTCCTCATATAACACTTTTTTATTCCTGAATGTATAGACAGAAGTTATCAGAGAGTTTGATGCTAGCTAAGAAATGTGAAACCAGCTGGTTTAGATATGTTTACCACAATGCATTTTTAAAACCAGGCGATTAAATACTTAGGACTTGCGTTTCAAACAGGGTTTTTTTGGGAGGGGGGGTTTAACCAGATGCAATAATTATTAAAGAAGGATATAGGTCCATCTAGTAAATCGAAAGTTCCCTCGTCTCAGTCTTCAGAAAGTTACTATGAAGGGCTTTTCCGTGAGCTAGAGAACGCAGAATTATTAAAACAAATCAGATGAAATAGTCATTTTTTTGCACATGAAAGCCTACACTGGCATTTCCCTGGTGTTCAGCCCAATTCTAAGACATTTATAAACCATTTTATAATCACTAATACATTTTAGACATCATTTTCTACTCCCCAAATTTTCCTTACCATACTGATCAAAGAAGCATTATCACAGTAAGCCAAATTATAATTCAGCATGGCTTCTTTTCCAAGGGCTCTGAATTCCTCAGCTTGTTATTGCACAGTGGATGTTTCATTTGTAGTCGTTAAGCTCTCTAATGTGCGAATCATTAAGAAGTCAATTGTCATCGCTCCAGCAAGGTTTGCCCAGCGGTGAAAAACAACAAGATAAAACTCATGCTTGCTGAAACCAGGTGGGAAGGCACTTGTGCTGGTGCTTGCGGGTGGAGGGGAACTATTTCTGAAATGCGGATTTAATAAAGTATAATCCCAGCTTCATTGCCTGTTCACATAAGAAACCAAAGCTTCAATTTAACTGCAGGCGTTAGGAGTTTCCCACTGTCAGCACCAACCATCCCAAAGCCCAAACTAGTATCTAAATGTGAAGGAACAAAACTAAAAATCTGGAGGGATTTAAATTTTAGATCCTCTTTTCAAAGACAGTGAATCTTTCCCATAGGACTCTCACATTGTTGTGCTAAAATGAGATACCTCCTAGTAACTTCCTCCCTCATAGTGCTGTTATACAGAATCTTTTTCATGGAGGAGAGCCATTGAAAGACATGCTTGAGATGGGGAAAGATACAAAAACTGAAACCCCTGTAAGAAAACCGGGGGACTCTGGGGGAATTCCCCTCTCTTTTGTTGTTAAAAAATTAATAAAATGTAAACTTCAGATTATGCATTCATACTAAATAAATGCACTGAAAACGATGGCTATTTGGAGCAGTAAGGGGTCTGATGTAGAAAGTGCTCCTTCAACCTTTTTCACAGCGGAAACAGGCTTAGGAGGACTTACGTGACATGGCCAATGCCCATGGGATATGGGGGGAAAAAAATCAGATGATGTCTATTTCCACATTCTCAAAGAAACTCCAACTTGGTGGTTTCTGCATGCATCACTGTGACAAGGGGGAAGTTAATTCGATCTTTCTCCCTGCGGTTAAAAGCTGTCAACCCCATCGATTTAATTTATTCTTCAGTCATTTGCCCTAGCATTGCAGAGGCAGGCTTGGTCTAGATGTACCTGTTATCCCAGGGTCATCTCCAGCTTAGGAAAGGCACCGCTTCCACCCTCCTGGGGACTTCACCACACCGAACATGCCAGCATCCTGCTCTGGTCATTTTCTGCCCACATTATTTAGCAACTTCTCTGCCCAGCTTTGGCAGAGAAGGTACCAAAGGCTTTCCAATTTGTTGGGAATGACTGAAATTCTTAGGTGACAGTGCCCAACATCCAGATTTATTATCAGTTGGTTGATTCACAAAGAAACAGAAGGAAGATTATGTATTCAGAAAAATAGATTATCAAGGGTTGATTATACCCAGCATCAAGCTTCCTTCATCCTTGTTCTCAGGATGAAGTCATAGACAGAGCATGGCGTGAGCTCAATAGCTGGGATTTCATTATGAACTAAGTCTTGCAAATAAAGTTATCTTCATGTAAGCAGGTTTACATGTGGCCACTCCCCCCCCACCCCAAAGATAATTGTCATAGACTGCTCTGTGTTGCTCATATGTAAATGTAGAAACAGATGTCCTTTACTTTTGGCGTCAAGGACCAATTTCCATCTGAGAGATGACTGTAAGGACTGTCTCAAAAGCGTACTGTACAAATGAATGAAAGGCTAGTTTATAGACAGAGCTGGGTGAGACAGGGCCCTAATGTGTGGATTTGCATTGTTGTGAGCTGCCACCCCATCCTGATTGTTACAATAACATTACACACTTGTTTCCCATACAAATATTTAGTGCATTAAAAACACAAAGACTTTTCTTTTCCATTTTTTATTACATTTGGACCTTTAAGAAACATATACCATCAGATATACCACTATTCAGTAAAAATCTATTCTAATTTTGGGAAGCATGTGTCACAAACTATCTTGCTTCTAGTCTCCAAGATTTTACTAAGAGTTTATCAAAAAGGTAGGCTCTAATCTACAGGATCCTGAGCCTTGAGGTTTTGAATGTTTTGATTACTGTAAAATAATTTCAATGAACATAATTCCCAGCTGTTTTTCTTCTGGAATGGGCTGTTTGAAAGTTGTCTAGTCCATTGCAAGGATATTTAATCCTTTAATCTCTGTGATCTATACTGTCTTTGGAAAACTTGGTAAAAAAAGTAGTTTTTTTTTCTGTACAGTAAGAATGAATTTACCAGAACATACCCAGTAATAACAAAAAGCAGCAGATAATGTGTGTTGTGTTCACTGCGATGACTACTTCATAAACTAGTGACTATGGTAACTATGGAGATTATTTCTGGATCAATACAATCCAAGTGTAGTTGCAGGTACACTCAACCCTCAACACAACTTTTGGGATCTGACATCAATTAAAACTGAAGGGTAAGTGGACAAACATATATTCATGCATGATTACATCTTCCAGAAGCTGCTCTTTGTGGAAGTAAACAGGAAGGGAACTTTCAGGAAGCTGTTGACGGGACTGGGAAGGTTTAAAGCTATGGCTTTGGTAAGCACCCAAGTGAGCTGTAGGAAGGCATTTGTAAGAGTAGATTCTGCAGCATCAAAGGATAATTCTCTAAAAGAGGTGGGCCTTTTCTCAGTTAATTTAAACTCTGAGGCTTTCAGCAGTTGAGGGCTAGCAACAAGATCCAAAGAAAAGAACCATCTTCACGACTGCTTGAGAAAGGTGACTAAGCCGTTCAGCTCATGATGCTGAACGGTCCAAAAGCCTTTGGTGGTGTGATATGGACAAGAAAACATTAATACACAAACCACATAACACCATTAAAACTCAAAAAACATCATTTCATTTAAAAAAGTATTTAGAACACATAAAACAAGGCAACATTTATTCTTTTTTCTCATCTTCTGGTGTGGGATCTGTCGGTGGCTCCTCCACCGTGGCACTGTTGCTCTCTGAGCCGGTGTTACTGTCACTGGTCCCTTCCTCTGCCATGCTGTCCACCCCCTCCTGCCCACTCTCCTTGTCCTCAGGAGTAGACGTGCCCTCTTCACCATTCTGTTGGCTTTCTGTTGTTTCTTCAAGGTGTGTCTCCTCTGTAATCACACAATTGTCACTGTAAGTTCCAAGACAAAAATCTGCGCTTTTCATATGCGAACACCTGAGAACTGCGCTGTCTAGTGCGGGAGCCACTAGCTACGTGTGGCCATTAAGCACCTCAAATATGCCAGGATGACTGAGGAATTTTAGCATGTTTGAAAAAAATGAGGGTTTGAAAGTCTCTCTTTAACTATCAATATATGAAATCCAAACAGACCTAATATTTGATGAAAATTTAACTTCTAAATTTAGATTGCTTTAAGTATAAAGTCACATTGGATTTTGAAGACTGAGTTTGGAAAAAAGTGTAAAAAGTAACAAACAGGGGCCTCCCTGGTGGCGCAGGGGTTGAGCAGCTCACTATGAGGCAGATCACGGCCACTGCAGCATGAGCTTGATCCCTGCTGCAGGCCAGGAGGTGACCCATATGGCGCAGCAGACCTCTCCTGCCTCGCCCGCTGCTCCTCTCAGCAGTGTGTTTCAGTGGATCTGCCTCTGTTCCCCGATCTGTCTCTGGTGAATCCTCTCACCTCCATTCTTGGCCTACACCCCAGTTCTTGTATGCATAAACAAATATTAAAAAAAAAAAAGTAAACTGTAAACTGCTGACTACGTGTTGACACGGTATTGTTTAGGATATAGTGGGTTAAATACATTAAAATTAATTTCACCTGTTTGCCTTACTTTAAAAAGTATCATTAGTAGAAAATGTATAATTACACAATAACTTCCATTTCATGTCTGTTGGACAATACTGCTCTGGCATGTTTTGGATTTAATGAATGAGAAAGCAAGTGTGGATATGATGTAAGGTTGACATTTTAGGTACTTTGTTAAATGTGCTGGGCTGTTTTCTGTAAGAAATGAAAAGCATGAGGGTTTTGCTCCAACAATCTCAAACTTCTCAGTTTTTTTGTCTTAAGATAGAAGGATAAAATCTGAGTTAAGATCTACAGGCATATTCTATTCATAGTTGACAAAACTGAGGCAACCAACTGAATTTTCTGTCTAGTTGCAAAATGAGCAAAGAACTGTTCTGCTGTTCTTAAGCTCGCGGCTTTAACCACAAAAATGTGCTCATGTTACAAATTTAAGGTAAAAAACATGCTCAATCAAAACAGAAAAGGCTCAGATAATCAAACTCACAATCTGACTATCTGAAATTTTAACCTGCTGACTTAAATAGCTGGCAAAAAAATCCATATTCCATTCAGTGCTTTTGAGATGTCAGATCTGAAGCTGTCAGTGGAACACTGAGCATGACCACACCCCTTGCTTCCTGCAACGCTAGCCCAGGACCTTTGGCTGTGTCTCCCGAGAGCTCACTCCTGTTTATAGTGTCCTGAGCAGGGTCGAAAGTAAGGTAACCTCTAAATTTCAAGTTATAGTCCATTTATTTGGTACTTTATGTAAATTTCACATTATTTCCCTTGAAGAATGCTTTTATTTTTTAAGGATTTATTTATTTACGCATACAAGCACTGGGGTGTAGGCCAGAGGTGTGTGTGGGGGTGTGTGAGAGGATTCATCAGAGACAGAGAGGGGAGCAGGGCAGGCAGATCAACTGAAGTACACTGCTGATGGGAGCAGCGGGTACAGCAGGAGAGGTCTGCTGCACCATGTGGGTCCCCTCCCTGGCCAGCAGCAGGGATTGAACTCGTGCTGTAGTGGCTGAGGTTTGCTTCACAGTGTGTGGCTTAACCCACTGCGCCACCAGGGAGGCCCTTGAAGAATGCTTTTAATCAGGAAAACCAGTACATTTGGAAGACTTTTTCAGGATGGGGACAGAAAAATCTTTCTAGATAGTAAATATTTTTGGTTTTAGCAGGCTCCACTGCAATTATTCAGCTACACAATTGTCACCCAAAGCAGTCAGGGGCAATATGTAAACAAATGGGTGTGGTTGTGTGCCAATAAAATTTTATTTGCAAAAACAGGCAATGGGCAGTCTTTTGGTCTCCAGGTTTTACTTTGCCCAACCCTCTCCTATGAGATCAAAGACTACTCATCTACAAGCAATAACCACATCTTGCTTATTAATAATTTCAGTATTAAGTGTTTAAAATTTGAGGGCCTACATCAGGCCAAATCCAGTATTAAATACTTTTTATTTATCATATGAAACATACTCTCAGAGCTAGGCACTAGAATACTTAAAAATGAGCAACTGAGGATTAAATAACTTATCCAAAGTCAACGTGCCAGCAAATGCTGAAACTGTATTGGTCAGGTCTGATTCCACAACCAGTATCCTTTACCATCACACCCTAAGCTGGGTATTCCCAAGTCAGAAAATGACAGGACTCAATCTGTGCAAATAACCAGACCTCAAATATCAAGACCACAGACAAAATACCACTGCTGTTTTATACTAACATTTTAAATAAAATTACTATAAAGATTATGATTTGAAAAGGATAAGGTAAGTCATAGAAAATAACTTGAGACAAGATTAATAATCTGTAAAAAGCACTTAGAAAGAAAAAGCAAAATAAAGACCTCTGTGAAAACCCTTGACATTGGCTTTGGCATCCACTGGGAGGTTGGTTACCTGTCTCCATCGGCATGCTTTCATCTTCTTTCTTTTCTTCTGTCTTACTAGCTCCTTGCTCTTCCTCAGGAACCATGCTGCTCTGACTGCGCTCAGCTTGTTCTGCTGCCTCTTTCTCCCTTTCCTCCTGCCTTTTGCGAGCCTGCTCCTCTGCTTGTGCAATTTCAGCTGCAATTTTTTCCATATCCACTTCGACTTTCAAACCACACAACTAGTCAGAAAAACAAAAACAAACATTGATAATGTTCTTTCTTACAAGCCTTGAAATATATTATTCAAAAGTGGAATTTCTTAGCTATGGCTATATGCATGTATATGGGGGAAATGTTTTAGGTCTTCTCTAAAACCCTGTGCCTACAGAAAGAGAATGCTGTCAGCAGACATGTGATGTCAAATATCATGGGATAGCTGGTGAGGCAACAGTGAAGTACTGGCCACAAAACACTAGATCTGTCTGGATACAAAGTGCAAATTGTGACCTACATCTAATGAAGATATCTGACGAATATCAATAAAATAAAAAATAATTCGTGACTGCATGTGAGTTCAGATGAAAACCTTAGAGAGTTCTAGTACCTATAGGCCTGGGGCATGTGTGTAGAATATAGGCTATATTATAGAATAGGGCTATATTCAGCCCTATTGCAAGTTTGCTTGAAAATGGGAATCATTTTATAAAGCACAGATCTTACCAGTTACAGTAAAGTTAATCCTGTTCAAAGTGAACATTCAATAAAAACACTATTTGGGAAAAAACTAACAGACATAGTAATAAAAACATAATTAACACATTAACTTGATACCCTTTTCAGTTCATTGTTAAATGAATCTGTGCTTTCCAGGAATTTCCTCTTCTTTTCCTGGTGTCGTTCTTCTATTTGAAGAAGTTCAGCTTCCAGTTTTCGCTGTAAGAAGATCATCAGGCTTTGTAATTATGAAATTACTTTCTTTAAAACAAACGTCAAACACAGAAAATGCTCCACATGACAAATGTTTTGAGTTTTTAATCTAAATAATCTATTACACAGTATACATAGTTAAGATTTTAAAAACATAAAATGCAGTATAGACAAGATGACTATAATTACTAAGTATGTTAAAGAATACTGCTTCAGGACTTAGCAAGTTCCTCAGGAATATTTAGTAAAGCAACAGAGGTTAACAGGGTGCTCAACATTTTTTTTTTATGCTCAAAATTATTTTTTCTTTTTAAAGATTTATTTATTTATGCATACAAGAGCTGAGGTACAGGCCAGAGTCGCGGGGGGTGAGAGGATTCACCAGAGACAGAGTGGGGAGCAGAACAGGCAGACTGACTGAAGCACACTGTTGAGGGGAGCAGCGGGCGAGGCAGGAGAGGTCTGCTGCACCATGTGGGTCCCCTCCTTGGCCAGTGGCAGGGATCGAACTCGTGCTGCAGTGGCTGCGGTTTGCTTCATAGTGTGTTGCTTAACCCACTGCGCCACCAGGGAGGCCCCTATGCTCAAAATTCTTAATGGATATACTCTGCACCACAAGGCTCCATGTTACATGTGGCTTTAAGAACAAACTTAAGGTTCACTCCCTTAATCCTCTTCCCCAAGTCAGGAAGCAGCGTGATCGAGCAGACATATTTAACAGGTGTGCTGCTGCATCATTATAGATCATGCCACCTGAGACCTGTGGCACAAACCTGTTCTATACAAATACTTTGTGACTGTACCTGATGAACCATTAAGGACTGGACCTGTCGTTTGAGGACCTGCATTCTAGCCGTTGTGACAACTGACCGGACGTCTGGCACCACACTCTCACTGAGGATTTCACTGATGAGGCGATGGTTTCTCTGGAAACGGGCAGTAGCTGTATGCTTCATTGAAAAGCCATCATCATAATCTGAAATAAGATATTCTCAAAATGAAGTCACGAGTAACCATAAACAGGAGAATGTAATAATCTTTAATGACCAAGGAACCATGGCACTTTCTGTCCTAACAAGTGAGCCTAACAAGCATCTTGGGAACAATGGGGCAATCACATGATAAAACCACACAGAGGACACAATGTGTCGATTGGCTAACTTGCTAGTTTCTGTCATAAAATGTTTTAAGTGATGATATATATCTGAGAGGGATTTGGCTGAAACATGAATGAGAGGGAGTCGTGTATTCTCTAGACCATCAGCATGAAGGCTACAATCACAGCAAAACTAGAATTCGCTGAATGTCTCACTCAGTAGCTACTTAAGGCATTTACAATTGATAACAACATATGAACTGGGCAGTACCTATGTCACTGTGATACTTTAACAGTAAAGTAATGAAAATGCCCATTGCAGAGAAAGTATTATCTCTAACAATACTGTTTCTCAGATCAGCATACACTTTAAGCCAACTAAGGTCCTATAGTAATTTTATAGGAAAAAAAGTTTAATACTAAATTTTACTTTTAATTTACACATGTATACAGTTGCTGTCAGTGTGTAGAGATACTGCAGTTTCCAGTCACTGAAATTCACATGTACTCTCTCACTATATATAGCCTCTCTATATCTATAGTATGGATCTGGTTCACATGCTTACTTTTATCAGCGACACAACAGGGTATTACCTCCACAGTTTTTGAGATATCTACTAACAAATTATACTATTATTTACTATTTTTATTTAAATTAACTTTCTTAAAAAAGAGCTTCCTCTTAAGTACTACACATTGCAAATTCTGCTCTGAACCACCGAATCATCTTAGTGTCCCATGAGAGGTGGAGGGACTAGACTTTAGAAAACTGCACTAGAGACCCAAAATGTGCTGTCCTAGTTCAGCACCTCCGAATTATCTGGTATTTATGCTCCAAAAACTCATGATCACAAACACTATTGTTACAAACTGTTGGGAAATTACTTTTTTGCTTCCTTTAGAGTAATAGCTTTAGGATATATAATTCTGAAAGTAAAATTACTGGGATAAAAGCTTTTTTTTAAAAAAAAAGATGATCTTTTTACTTTTCAAGGAAGAATTTTTTCATATCCACATTTAAGGTTATATGCAGTACATTTCTGCTACCTCCACCTAAATTATCACTTTTTGTTGTTATTCTCTGCTTTCTTCTATCATTGACAGGGCTCTGGTGTTGACCACTGGTAGGGGAAAATATATTCTGAGCCATCTGGGCTTATCCTCCTTGCACTTTAGCCTGATGTTTTTGGTGGGTGGGAGATATGTGTATTATATATTTTCTAATTCACCAGCTATTTACTTTATCTCATGAATGATCTCTGTAAAAATATCACTTAAAAAGCCTGTCCTGTGTGGCCAGCTGCATGTCCCCTTAGGTCACCTAGATAGTCTCCTTTGTTAACAAGTTAGTAGCTGTTGCCTTTTTCCAAAGTCTTCCTCTTTCTATTTAGTTCCAATAAAGCCCCATGTTTAAAGTCATTTTTTGTGCTGGTATCTTAATTACCTGTCCTTTCATATTAGCAGTTTTAAGATCCTATCTTAAACTTTAAAAAAACAATGGGAAAGTTTGAGAAATAGAGCAAAAGAATCTTCCTTTGAAGACTGTTTCTGAGGGAATCTCTTCTGGCCTTCTCAATGACCATGTCATGACCTTTCACTTACTGAAAACCCTAACTATCTACTTTGGCTTCTATATTGCTAGCTTATGTTTCCTCTTATGCTGACTTCCATCCTTTCAATTATCTGCAGACTGGTCATTGTCTATTTGAGTTCTATGTTTTTCTTAAATTATGCCATCCAATTTGAGTCATTAAGGTGTTTCCTAATGTGTTTAGTACTACTGGTTCTGCTTCATATTGTTTCCAGTCCATATTCTGTTCTCCAGATTATTTTTTTTATTATAGCCTATGGTTTATATCTACAAGAGTATTTGTCAATATTCCAGTCAGAAAATCAGTTTTGTTTTTGTCTTCTATTAAAGTATATCAATTTATGCATGTCTTTTTTTTTTCACGTAAGAAGAGTTATGTGCCTGCGTTGTAAGAAGGTTTAAAGGGAGGCACATCTCACACAGCTGTGTGAACACCCAATCATCATGCTTATGAACTGGAAAAGGATCCAATTTATTCATGTCTTTAGGTGGTACTGCTTCCTGTCTTTAAAGTCTGCAAGCTTCTTGTGTTACTACTACTTTAAAAATAGGACCTTATTTTCTTGATCTTTCTGTTGCTTGTAGCTCGAGTTTCCACCTTTTCCACATCATAGCAGCACAGAAAAAAGTACTGTTTGTACTTGATGCTTGATACTGAGGAAGAGTTAGCTAATAGTTGAAAGTCTCCTTGCAGTTTCAGACCTGCCTGGCTGGTAAGGACCAGGGACACAATCTGTACACCAGCAGATGCTTCCTGGAATACCAATCAGGAAGCTCTGTGTGTGTGTGTATGTGTCTGTGTATAAAATTTGTTATGAGCTATATTTATAAATTCTAGTTGTATTTGTGAATTAACTGGGGAAGAAATTTCATAATGTTTCATAATGAGTCTTTACCTCCTTAACTTTCTTACTTAAGAGTTTTTAATTCAGAAGTTTAGGGAACCAGTAAAAAAGCAGGATGGAATTAAAAGGTATGTAGCTGTTAAAAGGCAGCTGACACAAAATTCTGGATGACTTGAAAATCTTTCATGCATTTTGAGTATGAGGATTTTGTTAAACACTAAAAAAGCTTCTATTTTTTGCACTAAGGAAGTTGTTTTTTATTTTTTGGGGGTGGGAAATTCTCTTAAAAATCTTACTCAAAATAACTGACCAAATGTTGAAATGACACTTAAATTATCCTTTGTCTTCCATTTCAGAGAAAAAACAAAAACTTAAAGACTTTTCATATTTTAATTCTCAGAGAAACAAAGAAAATCCCGTTTTTTCTTACCATCTGGATCTTCAGCAGGCTGAATGCTCATGTAAGGTTCTCCTTTCTCCATGCGAGACTGTCTCTGTCGACTCTCTTCCTCTAAAGCAGCTTCTGCACGACTTTTTGCATTTATGTATGCAAGGTATGCGGGGGAATTATGATAGGCCTTCATAGATTCATTATACTCTATCTGAAATTCAAATGTTTTCCAGTTTTATAATTAACACTTTGCAGATTACAATGAACATCTGTATTATATCATGTGAATAGCAAAAGATATGAAAATTATTTCTTTTTACTGTCAAGGAATCTAGAGCCTAAAGAAATTCAGTGAATTGATCCAGGCAGACAAAGCCTCAGAACAGCCTTAGCTTTCTGATCAATTCTTCTATTTCTTTTAAAAAAAATAAGCAAATGTTTATGTATATTAACATGGTATCCCTCCCACTCCAGTCCTCATTCTACCTTTTCTGCTTCGTATTCGTTTAAATATTCTTGCTTTTCTTCATCAGTGAGATCTCGCCACATGCCACCAATAATCTTGCCAATCTCCCACAACTTCAGGTCAGGGTTGGAAGCCTTTACTTGGTCCCAGACCTTAAAAAAGAAACAATTGAAATTTTAGTACTGAATCCAAAAAAACCTTTGAAAATACTTCTTAATATGGAAACTTTTAAACATAAGCAAATCCTTATATTCTCATATGTCTACTGCAACAAATTATCTACAGTTGGCCAGTCTCCTAGCATCTTTATTCTGTGTGATTGTTTTAAAGCAGATTTCAGATCTCTCCAATTACTTGTAGACACTTAAGATGAGTGAACTCAGTAACATCATATATTATGGCTCTAAAAGCTCACCAGAATCTGGAACTGGTGAACTTGCATCATACAATGTACTGGATCATCAAATACATCAAATTATGACCAAAAAAAATCAAAAACTCCTAAATACTTAAATAGCTAAGTGCTCTGGTTGTCAATAAAGATATTGGCTATATTTGTTATTTTATTTTTAAACAGATTTATTTATTTGTAGAACTGCAGTGTAGTACAGGGGATGAGAGGCTATATTTATTATTTTAAGAGTTATGTAGGTTCATTGCCAAAAGGGAAAATTCAAGGAACTGTAGAGAAAACTAAAACTACTATAAGTTTACAGTTTACTGTTTAGAGAATAACATTATCTTCTAGTTTTTTTCCACTTCAAACTAACATGGAATTGCTATTATTTTTATTAATATATTAATACATGTAGTCTTGTTTTTCTTTTAACACTTTCTCATATTATTAAATATTCTCCGTAAGACCATATAACACTGTCTTAAGAATTTTAACAGTTCTAGAATTTTGAAAGCAGAACTCATTTCTTTAAAAACCACAATTTTTTATCCTTTCATCTAACTATGCATAGAAAAAGCTGGGACAACCAATCTGCAATTTGATGTGAAACAAAGCAGCAAGATGGCAGCCCTCACTACACACTGGTCCTGGGCACCTACCTTTCTGCTGTACCTCATGTAGGGCATCAGTGGCTTATCTGGTGGCTTTGGGGGTTTTGGAATCGTAATACCAGAGGATGCCTACAAAAGAGTTAAAAAATTCATTATTCAACTGCATGGAGTTCACCAGCAAACTGAAAAGAGAGTCCCTTAAAAAATTCTAATGCGCCTTTCTTCTACTCGTCCATGGATACAAGATTCTTATATTTTCTCCTCTGAAAATACCTATCACTGCAAATTCAGAAATGTTCATATCAAAAGAAAATGACTTCAAGAACATACTTTTTTAGTGTTTTACTTAGCAGTTTTGATTGCCACTGCTTTGACAACCTGGCTGTAAGAACAAATAAAATATTACATAATAACCCAAACACTGAAAAGATATGGTTACATATCAAATGTTCCACATCTAGGTCATTACCTGGCCCTCGTTTGTTTTGCTTAATTTACTCTCACACATACAGTCAACACTTGATTATCTGCAGATCCTGAACTCCTCTTGAACTTGTCAGACCCACAATAAGGGGACTACACCTGTTCTGTATAAGGAGTGCATTCCCTCAACAACACTACTAACTACTACCAACACAAAAATTACTTCCTATATTCAAAACCGAGAAGAAACCTTTACCTCCTTTATTGTGACTAGAAGTTTTAATTTTCTTAAGGTTCTAAATGCTAGTCTAGTGGTTTTCTATGAAATCAAGGAGTATTAATGGAAGTATTACTTTTTTTTTTTTTGTCCTCAGTCTTTCTTACTCACAGTGGAGGAGCGAACGTGTTTACCAGGAACAGAAAAATAGCAGACATAAGCCCAACCAGGTTATTTTTGAGGCCTTACTCCATCATTACATTTTTTTATTTTGTGGGAAAGGCATAAGAGAGAAAGGAAAAGGAAAGCAGAAGGAAGGGAGAAAGATGTAGAGAAAAGTGGATTTGTAGGGGAGACAGGGAGGAAATGAAGAGAAAGATGATTGTTGTTTTCTGAGGGCTAACACCTATGTGTGAGATGCCAGAGAGCTGCTCAGGGCACCTGAGATGGCTGGTCCAAGTGCCTGATTGTGACAGTCTCCACACTCCACTGCACTTGATCAAGGGCCTAGAATAAAGTCATGATTGGATCACATTTGTTGTCCCCAAATTTCTGCTGGCCCTGGATACTAACTCTTCTTGCCAGGCTTGGTTAAGAGGGGACAGGTAGTGGTGGTTTCACTGTTACCATCAAAAGATGGGGAGTGGTAACTGCTTATAAGATAACTAAAGTGACATTTTTATTCTCTGCCCTGCTGTTGCTGCTGTGATAAGACCCCCCCCCCCCCCCCCCCCCGGGAAATGCTTTCATTCTGTGGTGGGAACACAATACCTTACTTTTCATCCAAGAGCTCAGGATCAGCCTGTTCACACCCCCTTGCATTGCTTCCAAGTAGTGTTTCCTCTTTCTGTGAGGGTCTCCCTTTAACCTTCTATAACTCTGCTTTATCATACATGAGGTTATTAGAAAGCACCTCACTCTGAAGCAATTATTTCCTCTCTTTCACTGCTTTATGTATTGTCACCACACTTCATGCTGGTGTCCATGCAGAGAGATTTTTTAAGTCAGCAGTGGACAACAGAGTGAGGGAAGCCATGGTGGGGCATGGGGGAGTGTGTGTGTGTTATTGGGGGAAGAGTCCCACAAGGCTAAACTTATGTCATGGATTCAGAACAAGACACACACAAGAGCGATTCTTCTTACTCGAAGTTATGAGAAATCATTTCCATTTCATATCCAACACAAACCTTCAAATCCCACAAGTGGATTACAAATAAAGTTGGAATTGTGCAACTTAAAGTTTTTTTAAAAAAAGTAGAGATAAAGATTTGTTGAGTGCTTATGTTTGAATATGCTGAATGAAAACACTCTAAAACAAATTACAGTAACAGCTGCTTTTTGATACTTTTTGATAATGTCACATTATGTGACATTTAATGGATATGCTATTACCTCCTTATTTCCAAGAAGGCACACAAGTCATCTATGTATTGAGGTCTTATTTTCATTACACTGACCAGTCAACTACAATTACAAACATAACAAAGTAAGCAACAGTAATAACAAAGCTATAGCTAGTGTTCAGGTTACTAAAAATTTACATCATTAAAACACCTCTAAATTTTTAAAAATATCTCATATACCTTGCTACAATGTCTTAAACATTTTTTTACTTTTAAAAAGAAAAACTGTTTGCACTGAACATACTTTAACCTTTTCTTAGTAAGCGTGGACTACAAACAACCACTGCTTTGCGCTAAGCCTCTGGCTTAAGGTGTGAATAATGATCCCTTTAGTGAATGGTCCAGGGTTGATGGTGGTCAGGGGCATTTTTCCTTTTTAGCTGTTTCTTTCTTCGTTACATTAGGGACCTACCTCTGCCAGCAACTGAGGTGCGAGTAAGTAAAAAAGTAATTATGCTTGTTAAAACTGGACATTTCCAGAACAAAGTTCATCATTTGTGACATTTATTTTGGTTATTCAAACAGTTTTTCTTCCCAGTTCTCAGCTATTTCTCTGGTAGCACTTACTTAAGGGTTTTCTTCTAGGATATAATTTGCACTCATGCATAGAAATAAGCTGTTTTTAGCCTTTTGTCTCAATCTGTTTCCACACCTGTACTTATGAGGATGCAAATCATCTGAATGAAGAACTAGCTAGGAGTGACATCCACTGCACAGCCATCACAAGCTCTCTGAAAGACTTCAGTGTTGCTGTATGAAGTGTTTACAGTCTGAAAACTATTCAAGTGTACAGGTGTCTCCAGGGAAACCAGGTGTTCTACAGGCCTACCAGAAGCTTCATAGGCTTTCACACAGTCATTTCCTCGTATCACCGACTTAAGGTGATTTGCAGACAAAGTATCAAATAGGTGCCTCCTTCACCCTTGGCAGAGTAACACAAAGTTGGGGTCATCTTATAAAGTAAGACGCATTTATAATGGTTAGAATCAGACCTATTAAGCCCTAACACAGCTCAAATTAGACACATAAAAAAGGTAGTGTAAAACTTTAGGCATAACTAATTTTCTTAGAGGAACATTCAGTGAGCTATAAGAGAAGGGTCAATAAATCTGAGGGGGCTAAGATTCACACAGACTAAAAGCCTCCACATTTTCTAGGTTCTTTAGGTTACAGCTACACAACAGCTTGATTATACTTTAACCTGGTATTGAGAGGACAATGATACAGAGAAAACCACAAAGAACCAAAACACCAAATATTCTACACAACTGCCCTGTAACAATCTACCCTGAAGCTGGTGCCTACTCCAAATGTTAGGTTCTAATACCCCCAAAGAACAGGAGAAATAGATAACTGACCCAGGCACTGAGGCAGTAAGTGCACTTTTCTTTGCTTAGTGAGTCTCCATTGAGCAAGCTCACTTTATGAGCAGAAAACACCCACAGATACATCCAAGTTAAGAATAAGATGCTTACACAAACTGAAATACATATTATAATCACCATCATTTCTATTCCATTAACACAGATAATCAAGAGCTGACTGTATAGAGCTATTAAAATATAATCATTTTCTGGTTTACTGTCTACAAATAATTTTCTACTTTAACATGAATGACCCAAAATTGATTCTGCTCCTTGATTAAATTATAATGTTCTTTACCACTTGATAATCTTGACATCCAATATTCTTGTGAAACACGTTTAGACTGGGAAAAACATACACCAATGCACATAAAAACTGTCTGCATCGTGAAATGCTTACATACACACACTTTAAATTCTCTACAGATACCATGAAATACGCATGGCACATAAAACTTGATGTGCTTATGAAGTACAAAATAATGCAGCAACAATGAAAAATTTAGACAAACAAATCTATCAAGCTAAGCAAAATGCTTACCAAGATAGATATACAGTTTGATAGTTACAAGCTTTCTGCTTCAGCTTTACTACAGGGTGAGAGGGCTTTTCTGAAGTCCTATTAGTTGAATTACTTATGAATACAGCAAATAAAAACCAGTTATTAAAAGGTTTATAGCCATTCTGGGTTGTATAAATTTTCACCAATATCACATTCTAATGCATGGAGGTATTTGACTTTTGGATTTATTTTTGGTATATCATTTTTAGTCATTTCTTTGACACTCAAATTTCCTTGTATAGAGCTCAAGATGATTTTAAAACAAAAGTCTGAAATACATCATCTAATCTGAAATTTTAAACTAATTATTGACTGAGACATCCTGAGTTCAGAAATCATATCCTTTATCCTATGGATTTTAAATGCACTTCCAGTTGGCATAGCTAGTCTGGTAGTTCAAGTTCATTTCATTAAATTGTCATTCTGCAATTCTTTGAGGTGACACAAAACCCTTTTCTTTTTAATTGGAAAGAAATGAGTTTTACTTAGGTCAACCTTTAAATCCAAAAGACAAATAAATTAACAATTTAAAATTGTAGGTCAGCCAAAAAAGCCAGGTCCGCAAGCCTAGTCTTTACTAAGAAACTTGAGTTCTTGAGCCTAATGCCAATTACCTTAAATGAAAGACACTATTCATCTCAAAAAAGGTTATTTCAAACCGTAAGACATTCTAGGTTTGTCTACATACATTAGAAGCATTAAGTGTCCAAAGTTTTATCTCTACCAACTGCCAAACAGAACGGATTCTTCTTTTTAAATACATATCCATCTCTCACTATTTTCTTTTCCAGTGTAAGACTGTACAACGAATGTTTAAAATAGTCGAAAAGTCAGGTTAAATTTTGTTAATGGCTGTGCTGATGATTCATTCAAAGGACCTAACTCTGAAGGCATTTCTGGTCAATTCCAGTTGTTTGCCGGATGCTGTAATAGTTGATTCTCCTACCGTGACCCGGCTGTTGGTGCCCGGGTTCCCTCCCAGCCTGTAGTTGTTGTAGGCGAGATGACTGTATGGATTGTATCCCACAAACCCTGGTGTGCTGGGCATTTGCTAATGGAAACAAATGAGACAAAAACACGAATGAGAAATGAGCTCAAACGAGGAGAACACAGAAATGAAAAATGATCTGCATATGGCATGCAAAAGCAACCTGAGTTTAAACAAGCAATGATGTGTTGTAACTGTTCTTTTTCTTTCACTGAGTAACCAGTCTGCAAGTGTTTTTTTGCCCTTTCGTTCTCTTTGTGGGGACCGGCGGTTGTGTAAGTGTGAATATGTGTGCATGTGTTGTGGGGTAAGCAATACAGTGAAGTGTCTTAAACATTCAAGGCACTTTATGGGCAATAGTACGATATAGCAACTTAGTGATATGTCTGAGATAGGAAAGCTTGAAGTGTAATAAACTAGAAGTCTGAAAACACTTTACATGCAAAATGAAATATGATTTATTCGACAATTATGTGGATGTCACCAATGTATTCATTTACTAGAAACAAATAAAAACAAGAAATGGATCTGCTTTCAAAGACCAGTTTTAAGTCATTTTATATAATGTGAGAAATGAGACTTGAATCAGGAAGCCCGGAGTTGTCAATAGAAAAGAACATATGTGGGGTTCAATGAATGTCACATACATGATTTCAAAACAAAGACTTGTAAGAAATGCATGGATTTCAATCTGGGGTACTGTCTGATCGTTTTAACCCAGTCATTCTTTTATAGGCTTTCTCTTCCACCTCTTCTTTGATCCATCTTCCACAGGTCAATCATGAACAATTTCTGCATTTACTTTTAATGTGAACTATTTTTCTAGTCCATACTGACTTGAACATTCTTGTTTCATCTGGTTTCCTGATAGCTCTAGCCCTTTTAAAACACAAATGCTCATTGTAGCAGCAAACTCCTTGTGTTTTGTGAATTATGTGTTGATATGATCATAAATGGCCTCTCATATAGAATTGGCTTGTGATTAATACAATGACATCCAATGTTCGTGAGAATCAAGGTATAATGCATAAAAAGAATGCAGCAAAGAGAGACCAAAAATAGGTATTTTACCTAATGAAATTCAATCAAAACAAGTGACAGTTATTTCATTTTAACATGCAGTTAACAATGTCAGTCCTGAATTCTATAACCTTAAATATACTTAAACACATCGCAACTAAGCTGAAACTATTATAAAGTAAACACAATTTTCTAAAATATGCCTCTGTTCCAGAGTCAGACATTCATACAGATAATACATTTGATACTCTTTAGGAGAAGAAAATGACTGCTCAATCTCTAATCTACATAGTTACAGAAGACGCAAATTAAGCATAATCAAGTAGGCAAGACACAGGTGACGTATCAAAGGCACAAAAGAAGTGTATGTTACTTGGAGTAGTACGTTTGGGTGGTAGTGGTAGAGGTGGTGATGGTGATGGTGGTGGTGAAGGTGGTAGTAGAAGTCATGAAAAAACAAAGAAGGAAAATAATTTATTTAATATCCATTCTGTTGGCTGTCCTAATCCCTAGTCTTCTGATACTATGTGTCAATGTGAAATTATAATGATACAGAAATATGGTTAAAGAAAGGAAGAAAAGTACCTTTTTAAGAAGTCATAAGGGGACACTTGGCTTTTGAGCTATTTTTATTATCTCAAAAAAAAATTAAGTTTCTCTTCAAGATATTACACACTGTCAGAAGCAGTATTTACGTCAAAATGACACCTTCAAAGTTTACATAAACAATAAGAATCATTATTCAACATAATGAGGCAATAATGTAGGAGAGATAAGGGAACTAAAGAAAAAAATTGAAACTGAAACATTACAATTATACCAGTTCCAAAAATGAAATATATGGTTAGGTCTCTGAGATCAAGACCCTCAACTCCACCTGAATAGCCACTAGCAGAGTGCCAAGGAGATGGTCATAAGAAATGTTCCTTGATTTAAGAAAGAAAATAAACCAAACACAGGACTTTAAGATCTACTGGAAATAATTTTAGAGATTATATGTAATATAAATTGAACTGAGAACGTAGGACACAGTAACTCTCTAAAAGCATCTTACTAAGGAAAAACTATTCATAAACATAACTGAAATATGTATTTGAGGGTTAGTAAATCAACGTAGTTATCTAGTAGAACAAAATTATACAAGGACCTCATAAGCAGACTAGCCTGAAATTTAGGGGATAGGGAGTATGAAAGGACAGCTAATAGCTATTAGAGAACTGATTTTGGTCGATGTTTTAATCATTACTTAAAAAAAAAAACCCAAAAAACAAAAACAAGGAATTTATTTAAGTAAGGCCTGAACAGTTACTGTTAAATTTGTTTTGTGGATTAATTATTTTACATGCCGACCAAGCTGGGTGAGAGCTTGCTGGATGAAAATACCAGTATACAACTAATACTTAGACACTTTGAAACATATCAATTTCCAAACCAATATAAGAGTAGTTATGGAGTGGAATAAAATTCAACAGCAGGATCTGACCCACAGATAATGAAATCCTTACTTGAACAGCATGAAAATAAAGAGACTTATAATGACCGTTATTATAGAACTGGAAATTTTATTGTTTAATATGAAAATTATATATAGACAAGGACAGAAAAATGTAACCGGTTGAAGGTTAGGTTTCAAAATAGGAAGTGCCAGAATGCGCATTCACTCAATATCAACTTAAAAAACTCTTAAAAGAGAAGCTCAACAAGAAAAATTAAAATTGTCACTAGTTTCCCATTAAAAAAAAAACTACAAAGCTGAGTAGAGGAGGTTGGAATTTCAGCAGTATGTTTCTTTAGATGTTGGGATTGCTTCAAGGTAAGATGCAAAGAGTTATTTTATTTAGTAGGAAGTGCTGTTTTTTAGCTGAATTTTTCATCCTGGTGCTGTGATGATTGAGTGACTGTCACTGGAAGACATCTGGGTTTTTGTATCAAGGCCAGACTTGGCTATTACATTAACAAGAAAATTAAAACTTACTGTTGCAGGAGCTGGGGTGGGAGGTGGGGCATAAGATGGTCTTTCTGTTTGAAAGAAAATAAATAACTTCTTGTAAACAACTGAGATATAATACTATGCAACAAAACTACCAATGGTCCTGTTTTGAAGAAAAAAATGAGAGTATTTTGGAATTCCCATTTGCTAGGGCATTAGCCTCTTATTAATATAGATTGATAAATATAAAAAATGAAACTTACTTGACATTTTGGAAGATTAAGTTCTCAGTTCCTTAAGAATGAATCTGAGACACTAAAATAAAAAAAAAGAAAAAAAAAAGAAAAAAAAAGAGAATCAAAACTCAGCAAGCATAAGAGAATGTTTTCCTAAACAGGGTAGTTTAATATTTCTAAGTAAAGTTACATTATGTTTTAGCCATCAAGTCTTTTGGCAAATTTTAATAGTTATCCTAGGTCACTAGGCTGATCAAAATTAAATAACTACAACAAATTACAGGGGATATTAAGAGTAATATTCGACATGTATTTTCAAGCTTTTTCTTGATATTGAGCCACTGCTTGGATGGAAAACATTTTGCTGATGCCATGTAAACATTTAATCAGGTTGATAAAAATATGACAACAGAACATATTATTATGGCCCGCCCCCATAAGGCCCACCAGATACTGACAGCTCCCAGATCGGCAGCTCTACCTTCTTTTTAGGATAAAAACTTACATGAAAATGGGGCATTTTGTTCCTGGAGGCAGCGTAAAAGGTCTTTTAGTATTAAATAGCTTTGTAACTGCTGGGAATAGACTTTGAGTTTACCTGGAAAACTCATATTCATCGTTCATTGCTCATTACAAATTTTACTCCTTACTGGAACTTTCCTAATAAATCACCTGGGCAGATTGCTACCTCATCTGTATCGCACCCAGTTCACATAGATCTATGGTACTGCGTATTGCATCTTTTTTGGCTTAATCTATCAATATGGCTAGATGTATGCTACTTGGGAACAGGGACCATCTAATTCATTTTTGTATTCCCAGCACCTACCTCAGTTCTTAACAAATTCTGTCTTAGTATTACCAGCTCACAACATGACCATACCCACAAGAGTTTGTCCCTTACTTCAATCTACATCACCAGCAGTGTGTTTGAAGAAACAAAAATTCATTTTTTAGAAAAGGCAAATAACAAATATGAAGCTGGGATTCTTTCATCCAATATTATGTTGAGCAACCTTGACTTTTTGCTTCCACTGTGTATTTTAAGGGAATTCTCCGGAACCTAAGGACTAAGAGGCCAGGTATGGAAAGAAGTACTTAATTTTCTCAACAGCCCAACCTGGGATCTCCCTCTTTCTTAAGGAACATGCAGAAACCCCTGACTCGGGCAGATTTCCTTTCTGTTCCAGTTCAGGGAGCTGTCAAGATCCAGTAGGCGTTGTAGCGTGGAGTGGTGACAACTGCCACAAGCTTCCAACTGTATCACACTTGCTTGTCAATACTTTACAACTATCTGCTTTGCTCTATTATAAATTCTGAGAGTGGGCTTGGACGACCATGGGATCCATCCCCGGTCTCTGGCTCTTTGGCATCAAAGAGCCAGTAAGAATTCGTAAATATCTTATACAGAACACGCTTATTACACTACCGCGTTTGCTATTCACAAAGCTCCTATGGATCTGTACTGCCACTCCTATTTCACAGATGGAAAAAAGGAGTCTCAGGGAGTTTAAGTAACTAGTCTACAGTCACACAGCCAGGAAGTGCCACAGCTGGGTTTCAAACTCAGGCCTGTTTTCAGAGCTTTCGCTCTATAGTGTAAACCACACCGTGAGCCCACAGGTCGCTACCTGAAACATATCGCCCTAACCAAAAGGAACCACGTTCCTGGGAGAGGGGGAGGTGTGTGAGAACCACGGGCTTGGCTGCCCCAAGGGCTTCCTCTGAGGTCGCTTCCTTTAGGCTTGTCGTGGAGGATGCACTTTATCTGCAACTCCACTCAAGCGGGCTACTCCTGGAGCTTTGACCAATTTCGCCGAGTTAAAGGAAGGGACAAATTTTGCCTCGGAAGAAGGACCCCAGGCGGGTCTCCATCCCAACCCTAGCTCGGCTAGGCCTCAAGGAGGCCGCAACCGGCCCACGGCTCTAGCTCCGCCGCCAAGCCTGAATCCCAGCAACCCCGGGGGACTCCGGGTCCAGCCACGCCAGGACTCCATGACTTGCCACCCTCCCGACCCGGTCGGGCCCAGTTGAAAACACTCACCCGCGGGCAGAAAAAGCGCCCGCAGCTCCGGCCTCGCTTCCCTTTGTCCCGCGCACGCCCCGCCCCTCGCGTCCGGAGCTTCCGCGCTCGCACTTTCAACACGCTCCGGAATTTCTTCCGTGGCTCCACCCGACTCTCTTCAGAAAAAAAAACCTCCTGGTCAGGACACAGTGACGCGTAGTACCGTGAGGAAATTTTTTCCTGGCGCCATACAGTCCACAAAACTCTCCGACTTTGGGTACTTTGCCAGGCGGGCGCCGATTCGTCACGGCGTAGAGGGCGGAGGTGGCCCGACCGCGGGGTAGGCCTGGTTCGCGACCCGGCGGGCTCCAGCGGCGACGGCTGACACGGCAGAGGTGCAAGGCTGCGCCCGCCGAGGGCAATTGGGAGCCGGGCCCTGGGCTGCCGCGCGGGCCCGGAAGACGACGGGAATCGCACTGGGCGCCAGGCCCCGGAACCACTGCGGCCGCGCCGGCCCCGCCGATTTTTGTTTTCCGGTCTTTTTTCTTTACTCTTTCTCAATGAACGAGAGTAGTGTATACTCTTCCGAGCCGAGGATGGAGACGCGGAGCACTTGCTTCGCAGAGTTTCTGTATCCACCGGCGCCTCGCAGGCTTCCCATTTTACATGCCAGGCATTGTTAAGCTGGGCAAAAGGCAGCACAGACCTTTCCTGTTGCAACGCGAGTCTGGTGTTTATTGCCGTAGGTCTCACAGCCGAGGCCCCGAGAGACTTTAACTCCCAGGTCCCAGAGTGTCTGGCCTTGGGCACTTGGCGAGGGCCCGGGGCACTTGGCAAGGGCCCGGGGATAGGGCTTGTCCCTGCTCTCTGCACTACACGGACCTGGTTCACTAGGTTTCCCCTGCGGGAGCGACTATACTCCAGTTTCAACTTAAACTCACCCACACTGCCACATCCAGATCACATAGCTCTCTGTGCTGTCCTCCTGGGACCCTTCCCTCTTCCCCCACCTCATCTTTTCTTTGAACCTTCACAACTCTTTCTTAATGTGATTGTGGGAGGGCCTTGACAGTAAAGATTGTTCAGTCATCTGCATTGGTTGTCTTCATATTGCCATGCTACTAAGGGCGTGAGCCATTGTTAGATGCTCAGTAAATGTGGACTGAAGCAGACTTCTGGTTTGGGGCTCTTTTCCCTAAATCATGAATTGTTAGGTTTACCTGTCAGGTTAGAGGGATGCTCTCCCTTAAAATAGGAAAAGACAGATTCAAACTGTTCCTGATCCAAATAGGTTGTAAAAAGTTTGGTTATGGGCAAAATGGTGAACTAGGTGACTTTTCTCAACTGCTTTTTGTGAAAGCAGAAGTTATGAGTTCCTCCGTAGATTTCCAGGAGGATAATTGACAGCATTGAGTGTGAGTAGAATTGGACAAACTATGGCTTGCTTTTACATTCCTCTGCCTTGCCTTCAAAATTCCTTGGAGACTTGGGACAAAAGTCCCATATGACACACTGTGTGAGAAAGGGTGAGAATGAAGACAGGACACCCTGAGAATCTGGGCTATGATTATGTTATTCCTAGCCCTCGTTGGAAGGTAGAGGATGGGTGCTGGCGAATTACAGCTGCAGGCCCAATCTGGGCAGCCTCCTGTTTTTGTATTTCACATTTTGATCATATGTATTTAAAACATGTCCATTACATGTTAAATTAAAAACCTTAAAAGTAACTTGCAAAACAAAATAGTTTATGAGAAAATCATACTATTTACATATTATTTATAGCTGCCTTCAGCTACAGGGCACAGCTCTCTAGATGCTACAGGGATGAGATGGCCCAAAAAGCCTAAAATATTTTCTCTGTGGGCTTTTACAGAGAACATTTGCTGACCTGGTCTAAGGTCTAACTTTGTGAGGGAAACAGGAAAAAGTCTGTACTGATTTACACATATCTATTTCAAAATGTTTATTTGTAGTGTGTAGAATATTGGCTGTTTATAATGCTGGCCATGATTTGTAAACATAAACCCAACTCCTGCCCTCTGCACTTTCCTTTGATGTAGTATTCCTAGGGCCTGGCTGGGAGGGAGGTGGGTTTGGGCATAAGCGCACACATTGCTTATGGCTTATCTGCTCTGAGTTAGTTTTCCAGCCTAGGTGGCAACTAGAGGAGTGGCGGGAGCCAGTCCTACTGTGGGAGACCAGGCTCTCGAACTGGGATGTGCCTGGCTACAGATGTTCAGAAGAGTGATAACAAGCTCTGGGGGCCAGACATCACAAATTCCTGACCAGAGTGGAGGCCTGCTCACTGGTGAATGATTGTCTATGTCTAATTTATAAAAAGCCAGCATGCAAGAAAATGTTAAGAAGGTTTCTTTAGACAGTGTTTAACCCAGTGCCTTCACAGATTGCTGACCTTCTGAAAAAGCATACCTTAAAAATTCAAATCCTGTCTCTGCTTAGTGGCATTTGGTAGTGACAGGCAGCTTGAGTCCCAGAATTCCAATTCCATTACATTGATAATGTGAGTAATGTGTGTATACATTTTATTTAAAGTTTACTTTTGGTCCATGTCCCATAATATGTTTCCATTTGAAACTTTCAAATGTATTTAAGCATTTTTTTTTTTTTTTTTACTCTGGAGAACATTTTTCTACTCTAAAAATGATCATGGTAGAACAGTTCAAATTGGGTAACTCACTGGGGAAGTAATTCTTCTGACAGCAAGTGAATTACAAAATTTTCTTTATCTGTTGTGATTTGAACTTTTACTTAGTAGAAGTTATAATTTGTCCTCACAAATTCTTCTCTCCCTGTGACAGTTTTCATTCAGTTCTGTATATATGAATAGTGCTTTGCTAAATAATTTCAGGTGTATATTATTTGAAACAGCTCTATGAGGTAGGCAGGGTAGGCACCAACTTTCCCTTTGTTTTCAAGTATGAAAACTGACTCCCAGGGAACTTAAGTGATTCTTTTCTGATTACAAGGGCAGCTAGTGACAGTACCAGAGCTGGAATCCTGTAACTGTTGGTAAGTGGAGTTACTCTTTACTCTTGAAATTTGTTATGGAAGCATGCATTTGAACTAATATTGAGAGATGGAACAGTATACATGTCTACTTAACCATAAGATAAGGACAATATTTTGCATCTTGTAGGATTTTTGAAAGAATCAGAGATTATGTATGAGTATGCTGAGCACAGTGGGAGGGACAGAGTAAGCACTTTGCAAATGGTGGCTACTGTGATTTTATTTTCCCTAAGACTATGGGATTCTTTCAATTTTTTGAATTAGGATATACTATTTTTCATTTTTCTTCTATGGAAAAAAAGTATAGAAAACATTATCTCTTCACTGTGGTTGTAGTTTTCTTTATTCCCCAAGTGAGCCAACCATATTGGAACAAATAAGCTCAATATGATGGCAGCAAATGCAAATACGGTGCTACTGTAGAGTTCACGTTTCAAATTTTTTTTATTGTAGTGATATAATTTACTCTGGCAAATTCATATCCCAATTTAAAATAACTCAAAGCAAATGAAACTTTGTCATAAATTCAAGTACTGTATATTAAAATGTACACATTATACACACAAAAGCTGCATAGTGGAATTACTATAGCAAGCAGTTACATTCATGACACCCAGTGCTAAATTCTTGACACTGCATACAGATTACACTTATAGACTGCTTTATTATGATTATTGTTATGTAGAATAGTACAATAGCTTATATGACTGCATTAGTATAATAGCTTAGATGACTGCAGTTTCCCAAAGCTTTAATAAAGTTAGTAGCATTTAACTACTATTGACTGAAAACAGTTACAGAGAAGATGTATTTTAGGTCAGATGCTTCCATAAGAATAAGCACTAACATGCTGTTGTACCCTTGACAAAACAAAATCATCTCTTTTACTAAATAGAGTAAGCCAGGCTCAAAGGAATCTGAATTAGAAGAATATTTAAAATTTTATATCCCTGTATTGTGTTTTAACATTTTCTTCAGGTTCATTTTTTTTTTACCTGGTTGAAATAAAGGCAAGAGAGAGAAAGTTTGCAAAGGCTGTACTGAAATGCTAACATAAGTAGCTGTAGCCCTTAGATGACATCTTAGCTGGGAAAAAAGTATCGGGAGTTGTTCTCGACATTTTTTCTGCTTAGAAAAAAATTAATAGCTTATAAATTTCTAATGTTTTAAACAAATATTTATTATTCAAAGTCTGAAATTAAACATACTTGTAGTAAACAAATTAGATTATTTAAAAAACTTTGCAACAATACCTATTCACAATTATATTTCTATTCATATTTATTACTTTGAGCAATTTAAAATGGAAATCCTGCAAATACTGTTAGCTTAGATAACAATAATGTTATCTCCAGCCACATAAATGATTGCAAGAAATACCTTAAGTATCTTGCATAGTGTCTAATGTTTGCATCCAACACCCAAATTAATCACATTTAACTATACAGATGGGAAAATTGGGGAGATGAGTGTTTGGATAACCCTCTGAGTATTTGTATAACTAACTTTTCATATTTTGTTTATCTGGCCTTCTGATTTTTTTGGTTGGGGGAGGACACAAACTTTAAAATTCACTGAATAAAGAAACTTCCCTGAAAAACAAATAATGATTACAAAAACTTTCAGATAAAGATGAACTTAACTGTATTTAATCATAAAATTAGTCCTGAGGTATGTTCTCTAGATTGTTTAGAACTGCTCATGGAAAGTAACTGTTATTTTTCTAGGTGTGCAAATAATTGTCTCAAAAGGAAAAATTTTGTTAAGTGTGTAATGACTCTGTTTTAAAAGTTTGTTTAAAATGATATATATTTTTTAAAGTAAAAAACCTTTTTAGCTAGAATCAGTCATGGACAATTAATATGTAACTCAGATTCTTCATGTATTATTATTAAATATTCAATCATATTAAATAAACTATTCCCTTTTTCTTACAATATTCAGCCACGGAGTGAAATGTCACACTTAACTAAACCAGCTTAATGCTCACAGTTGCTGACAAAATTTAAGGAAAAAGACTATTTGGAAAAGAAATAAAACAAAATTTCTGATTTTATTTTAGTGCCCCCCTTCCAAAAAATACATAGTTAGAAATTTTGTGTCTTATGTTTTCCCCACCATGAAGTGAGTCACATATACGTACTTAATAACTTAGTTTTAGGACAGAAGGTGGTCAGCGTGGACACCTTGGTCCATCCTTGTGTCATTTTTATATCAAATCAAATACTGCCTTTGGATTAATTAGCTGCTGATGGATGTTTAATGGAGGGGATACTGCATGACCTTCTCATGATAAGCCTGACTTCTATATCTGGTAGATTATCCTGCTGAGTCTGTAAACACCCTTCATCAGTGGCAGCTAAATGAAGATCAAATCGAAGAGAAACAGATTTTTTCCTTAATCGAGGGTTATCTTTAAAGAAGGAACCTTCCCATTCTTTAATAACTTCATCCACTTTTTCTGTCCTGAAATGATAAAATAAACCTTTCTATATGAAGGAGTATGGAAATAGTAAAGAATATGTAATATGTATTCCATCTGAAAAAGAAATTAAGAAATTTGTATAATGTATAATTTACATTATAATTATAATCTATAGTATACATTATAGAATTTATAGTTTATATGCTTTAAAGTCATATGAATTTAATTCCTAAGGCTCAATGGGATGCTCATGTTTTGGTTATAGTTTTAGGAGAAATGGTGTATTAAAGATTGAGTCCTCCATCAGAGTTTTTGTTTATATATATTTATTCATGTCAGATTATAAAAATCACAGTAGATTAAAATTATGTTTGAAAACTTTCAAAAAAGAAGATTAATTAGTAAGATAACTCAGTGAGAATTACTTTCTTTGCATATGCTTATTAGTATTTCTTAGTCAACATTATTTTACTTACTGAATAGTGCCATGCGCTTCTGTGCTCTCCTTCACCATGTTTCCATTTAATATGGCCTGTTTGGTCACTGTTTCCACTTTTTCATTCTCAAACTTTTGTGGGAGTTTTGTTGAGAAAGATATTTCATTTATAATAGCTGTGAAAATGTTATTTATGAAACATTAAGTTACAATGTTGAGGTACTCTTCCCAGTGATTATGTCACATGGTCAAAAATTGCTTGTTTTTGCTATTATGAGCATTTAATTTATTCATTTATCATCTCAATCAAGAACTTTTCACCTTTCAAGCTAGTTTACTCATCAGAAACTCACCTGAAGGTAAAACAAAACCAACCCTACTCGTAGTAGGTTTTCGTTCTTTTTTTGCACCTTGGATACAGCCATAATATCTGAAATTGGAAAGAAGAATGTTATAGGAGCAATATCATATTTGCATATAATTGAAACCAATGCTTACATTAAAAGAGTATAGTATATGTTATTTAGCATGAAAATAAATGAATTTAGGGTACTCTGTATCTATATGGATGAATTTCCCAAGTATACACTGAATGAAAAGAAAGAAAAAAAACAATGAAACTAGCTAATTTTATAAAGATTAAAATAATATGTAAAAACAATTTCATAATTTGCCTAGGAATACATACATATTTGTATAAAAGAATGTATGAAACTACTAATCATCAAATTCAGGAGCCAGGTTAGATTGAGGAAGGAGGATGAGATGGGGAGGTGTTACTGGCTTAGGGTGTGGGGAAGACTTCAAAAACATTATAAATAATTCATTTCTTTAGTTGCTACATTGGAGTCTACTGCATTTTGATACTTTCTTGTATATTTTAAAAATACAGTAATGAAAAATTATAGGAATATGAAAGAACAATTTATCAACATCTTGAAGGATTAGGAATTAAATTCCAAACCATTTAAAAACAATTATATATTTGAAATTACATATTTGTGAGTTGTATATTTGAGTAAGAAATACATTATATAATTGTATACATATATATTTACAGTTATATATAAGACTATGTTAAGCAATTCACAAATTTATTATTTTAACCTTCACAATGATCCTACCAGTTAGGCACTAGTATTTCTATATTATAGATGCGAAAACTGAGACAGAGGTTCAGTAACTTGGCTGATCTCACTAGCTAGAAGCTGTGTACTCTGAATTCATTTTATGTTTTTCAAATATTTAGTAAATGTCAAGATTTTATGATAATAGGTTGTAGTCATTATATCTAGTTATAGAGAGGACTTGGAATTGAAGCAAGCAAGAATAAAGGTTTCTTTTTGTGGGACCATGGGTAATTGGAAACTGTGCTGTGTTCAAAACCATGTGAATTGTAAAAGATTTAGACTAGAATTGACGTGAATAAAACTTTTTGGTACTTTTTGTTATTAGGACACCTAAACCTCTTCTTAGTCAGGCCACAGAGCAGCATTGTTTACTGTGACTATGAGATAATCACATATTGTCATTATGATTTTGGTGTTTGATGTTTGATAGGACTGGGCCCTTGGGGGGCATGTGGTATCTGGATTTAAATAGGTGAAGAATATGTGAGTTTTCCAAGCTTCCTTATGTGGGTGGTTCACAGAACTAATTCTAAAAGAGAGGAACAACAAGGAGTTAGAAAGTAATTTTTTTTAGTGATTGAGAATTTTGTTTTAGGGATGATGTGGTAGCTAGTGTCCCCAACTTTTTGGCTACTTTGTTCCTGCTTTTGAATGGCTAGAAATAGTTCTGCATATTCCTTGGAGGTGTGCTAACCTTATTTTATGGTGAGCATGCCATGGTGACGATGGGTTTTGAGATTTAATTTCTCTGATGACATCAACGGTGGAGTATATGGCCCTTTATTTCTTGCCACTTGTCATCAACTATATGGAATTAGGTACCTGATCTCTTCCTTTTCTAGGAGACGGCGATATGTCTCTATTTCTTGTTCTAGCCTCATCTTTGTGTTGAGCAGCATCTCATGTTCTTGAAGCTGTTTTTCGATGCCTCGTCTTACTTCCTGTAGCTCCTTTTCTAATCCTTCAATCACTGCCTCTAGGTCTTGCAACTGCATCTGGTAATGTTGCTCACTGGCGTGAAGGGAGTTTTCAAGGCCCCTTTCCTGTTTGAGATAGATCTTCATCAGTGAAGGAGGGAGACAAAATGGATTTCGAAAATCTGATTTGAAATGTCTTCATTTTATCCCATTCTTTTCTTTTAAATAAAGGTTATGATCATTGTGTATCACATATGCAAAATTAAAAAATTATATTGCATATATCTAACTAGATATATGTGTCTATGTCTATATATTTATAGCTACATCTAACTGTATCCCTACAGTTATCTATAGATATAGAGACTAGATATCTCTTATCTAACTAGACAGGTTACTATTACAAAGGAAGCCAACAAACAAAATTCTGCAGTGTGATTAACTTATATCACTCTGATTTATTTGGGGTATAACCCCCAAATTTATTTGATTTTCTAAACATTGAAAATATAAAACATTGAATATCAAAGGCAGAGCAGACTGCTTATAAAAGACATTTTAGGGAAGAGTTGGAATATTATTCTATTAGGAGTCTCAATAGAATAGGCTCCCCACTATTTGACTTGGGATAAAGACAACGGCCATATTCCCCAACTCCACCAATCAGAGAACCCCAGGTGATAGGCAAAGCCTACTTCATTTGTGTCGGCTTGAACTAAACCGTGAGTGAACTGATAATAGCCATTGCCATGAAGGAGGGAGTGGAGAGAGAGGAATAGATAGATATCAGTGGCCTTGATTTCAGCATCTCTCTGTAAAATAATGGACATTATTCCTCTCCATCTGGGACTCGATGGGTCAGCTGCTTTTGAGATCATTCTTACCACAGCATGGAGAGATTCGATTTCCACTTGCAGGTGGTGACACTGGCGTCGGGCTTCCTTGAGTTCTGCCCGAGCAGCCTTTAAAGCCTCTTCATCCTTGTCCATTTTTTTGCTTATATCTTCTTCTAGCTAGATGAAAGCCAACAACAATAACAAAAAAAAAAAAAAAAACTCTCTTGAAAATGAAATGTTTCAAAGAAATTATAGAAAAATAGTTTCATAATTGAATCATTGTTTTCCTTTCAATGGTGAGATTAAAAATGTCTTTTAGACATTAGTTACTAATTAAATATGAGAGAAGGTGAAATGTACTCTTGACCTCAGTCTTCTCAGATGGAAGGTGAACCTCAAAAGCCCCTTCTCACTGACAGTCTGAAATGGAGAAAAATACAACTTTTTAAATGTAAAGTAGTAGTATCTAGGAGCTAAGTTTTGAAACCCCTGACTTGTAACCTTCTATTACTTCTGGGATTATTAAGAAAGATTGAAAATTAGTTATCCCTCCCTGCCACATATACTTCTAGGCTGTTTTGTAAAAGCAGATAAATAGCCCTATGTTCTAAACGGATCAGTTCTGGGCCTGGGTATATACACAGGGAGTAAATGCAGCTGGTAAATATATTGTGGATAATTTAGAGAATTAAGTTAGCATAGGTATTAGAGTATTAGAAACACTAATATGACTTTGGTGTTAAGAGAGCCCCATATCGCATACTTTTTCCAGAATGATCTTTTCAGAAGGCATGATAATTTTGGGTTTCTACAGTAGTAGCAAAAATGACTTCTTTAGCAATTGTTTTCTAAACATCCTCATATAAACTAAGAACTGGGTTATTTTATATTATACATTACTATTTTATATTATCATTACATTGTTTAACAGAATTCTCAAAATTTTACTTCTAAGAGCAGTAGGAGAAAGTACAGAGTTGATTGTAGTATTTTAAAGCAAAATTATAATTTTTAATGTTCTTATAAATTGCATTTTAAAATAAAGATTTGATAGTATAATAATTTTTTTTTTTAAAAAGGAAACATTAGGCAAATGAAAGTCTATGAATAAAATTTAGGGCAAGATTAGAGAATGAAACATCTAATTAGAGCCCACAATTCACACTTTTTTTAGTTTGTTGTATCACTTGTTTTTAGTGTTAGGTGGGTAAAGGCAAGCGACAACACATACCAGCAACTACAAAAGAGGATGTCAAGAATTTAAGAAACAGAAGAGGATAAAAATGCTGGTATGTCCTGGTCTTTTGGAGTGAGTGTGTGCATGGCAGTTAGATTCCAAAGATGGCACCCAGTTGAACCACATCTCCCCAAACTCATGTCTCTGTGTGGTCCCCTTCCACACCACATTTGGAATGACCCAAGTGTCACTCTAGCCAGTAGAACATGGCAGAAGTACAGTTTTAGGCCTGAGCCTTAGGAAACCCTGGCAACTCCCACCTCTGCATTTTGGGAGCCCCAGGCCAACATGCAAGGATTCTGGACATCTTGTTGGAGAGATGATGCTGAGAGGCCAGGGAGAGAAACACTGAGGCCACAGGGTGAGAGAGAACAGGCCCGAGTATTTAGCTGAGCCAATATTCCAGAAATCCCATCAAGGTGCCAAACACAATTGTTAGCTACCATGGATGTCCCGGATCAGCTGTGTCCCGAGATGACTGCAGGCCCAGCCAACATCATGCACAGCACAGGAATCACCCCCGGCGAACCCAGTCAACCCACAGGATCAAAAGAGAGGATATAATGCATGAAAGTGAATACCCTAAGTTTCAGAGTGGTTTGTTAAACAGCAATCAATAACAAAAACAGCTTATGTTTCTTTATTTTGTAATAATTGAGTAACTGGGCTTTCTTGAATTTACTCCAGCTGACTCTTTGAAATTAATCTTCTGAAGTAGTTTTATATTATAAAGATTAAACAAAACTTACTGTAGTCTTGCTTTTTCACTTAATTTACTTATTTCAGTATTATGACTTATAAATTAAATAATTTGTGTTTCTACCATTGTTGCTTTTTGGTTTATAATTTTTATGAATTGTCAGCCAATAATTTTTTCCCTTCTCTTAAAAGATAAGTGAATTGTTCTGACATGTAAATCAAATATCCCAGTGATTATGCTTAATCTGGGGTACCTAATCACTTTTCATGGATATGGAAACTGTTATTCAGAGATGAAATTTATGAAGTTACTAATAATGAATTGCTAATGGAGTAAAGTCCTATGATTCCCCAGCAATATTTTTCCCCTTTTGGTGATATTCTTAAGCAAACTCTTTGCTGTATTTGGGTGCTTGGAATAATCTTGAACCTAGATATGATAGGTAAACTAAAAAGAAGGAAAAGTCCCTGAATTTCTCAAACTTTGTTTCTAAAATATGTGTACATTTGTTTAATGATTTGAAACCTTAGTTAACTGCTAAAGGTAATTATAGCTTTAATACAAAAAGTCTATTGAAATTAGGATGTTGTAACCCTTATTTAACTTTTTAAAGTACTTAAATGTTGGATGCCTAGTATTGGAAATAAACATGTCTCATCTTTAAGTACACACAAGCCAAAATCTATAATCTAAATGGAAAGTCATTATCAATTTGGGGTTTTGAATATCCCAATTTATATCATTTCTGGATGCCACCTTCACACACTCAAATGATTTCTATTTATAGCAGTCTGGTATAAAGCTGAACTTATTAAAAAGACCATAGAAGCCTTTTAGAAATTATTTTACTTCTCCAAATTGTGCAAGGTAGCAGACCTTGCTAAAAAGCCTATCTTTTTAAAGATGTCATTTAAATTAGCTCTATAAATAACTCCATAATATCTGTGAAGGGTATTTGAAATGCTTTCTTCCTGAAGGATGCCTGAAAAGGAGGTTAGAGTGCACCATTTTATTCTATGTTGACCCCATGCTTATCAACATAGGAACCTCCTAGTTTCTAAAAAAAAAAAATCAGGTGCATCAGCCAACATTTATTTAATGGTTATTTAACAGTATAATCACGGCATTTCCCCCTGTAGTCCCAGTCACATTGCAGAAAACCTAAATTCCTTCCCCAGTATATGCTGCATTGAAAAGGAAATACTGTACCTCAGAGAGGCCGGGACAGGAATTGAATAGACAGGGATTGTCTCCTTATCCTGAAGGTGCCTGTCTGTATGAAATCATTACCTGGATCCTTGTTGAGAGCACGGTCTCTATCTGATTTCTGGTGAGGAGCTTTTCATAGTTTGCCCTGATCTCATTGAGTAGCTGGGACAGCTCCATTCTTTTCCCATCCTCCACCTTGGCTAACTGAACCTTATCGCTAGGACAGTCTCGCTGCGGCAGAGCCGGGCCTGCTGCCTTCTGTCTGCGCGACCGCCAGCTCGGAGCCCGCGGAGCCTTAAAGAGGCAGAGCGCCCTTTTCAGGAGCTTGGGCATTTATTTGATCCGTTGCTCATCGGTGGGGCAAAATCCTCACTCCTACTGTCAGTGTAGGTAAAGGAACTGGATGATGAAAACATCCTTAGTATTCCCGAGTTGCTTCTCTGTAAATTTCAACACTGGGGGAAAATAGTTAATATATCTTGTAGAAAGAAAATGGGGCATAATATAAATAAAACTATATTTTGTTTCCCCAAGATACTGCATGGAAATAAATCTGGGTCCAAAATGTAATAGCTACAATTTTCTTCTATGGTCCCCCCCTGCCCCCCACTTGGAGTAAACGAATGCTATCATATAGGACCTCAGACTCTGCTGGAAATATCAGCTGTCCCGACAGTTAGTGGGAAAATCTGCCATCAAGCTAAGTTGATGATTGTTGTTAGCCATGGGAATGATTGACAGTGTTTCTCTCACATGCTGTTGGCTCACTGTGGGGGTGCTGTCCTGACCACAAGGTTGATGTATTGGGGTGACTCCTGAAGGCACATTACAGATGAAGGTATCATGGAGACAAGTGCTCATGGAGCACGAGAGCTGACAGCTGCCATTTCCAATGTTTTAACAGGAAACATAAGCAGGTGACCCAGGTGCAGGTGTGATCACTGAGGTGGACTGGTGTGGGGTTACTCCTCCCTTACTTAGCAAGTGCCCAGTGAATGACAGCACCCGCTTGGAAATATAACACATGCCTTTAAGAAGCGCTTTCTTCCTTCCATCCAGTCTTCAGTCATTTAGTAAAGATGATGGGTCAAATTAATCGGAGAGAAGTATAAAAGGCTTGAAAGTCAGGACACTAAACAGAGAACCAGGATTCATGAACAGAAACACCAAGCTATTTTTGAAGTTTGGGGAGAGAGACTGAATTTGGGACTAGAAAAAGGATGGCAGGCAGGCAGGCAACCAGTGAGTTTCAGCAAAGGATTATGAAAGGAAGGGGGGAGAGGCAGCGATGACGTATGTTTACATTCTTTGTGATGAGAACGTCAGTGATTCTATGATCAGAAACAGGGAGGAGAGGAGGAAATTTGGATTAAATTAATTCCAGACCTTTAAAATGATGACCTGGGGTTTGGCCTTTGCCTGATGATTATTAGCAAGATGAACTGGGCAAAAGGGCTGACGCTCTTTGATTACAATGTCCTCATCTGTGAAATGAGATCAGAGATACGCCCCACTTTGTCATCAAAGAGCAGTGGGTGGGGCAACCATCACCGTCCTCCTTTGATAGATAAAATACTGGAGCACAATGAAGTGCAGGGCCAAGATTCAGACCAGGTGTTCTAATTCCAAAACCTCCCCTTTAGAGCACCTACTACCTAACTTCTTGATAATCAGAAGTAAAACACTTGGTCCATCGGGGTCTTTAAATCTGTGCTACTTTGTTAGAAACACAGGTTCTCAGGTCTTACCCCAGACCTACTCCACCAGAATCTTCATTTAAACAAGATCTCAAGGTGATTTATGGGCACACTAAAATTTGAAAATTTGCTCATTTTCCATCACTGCTCCTCAAACTTGTCTGTACAATGAAATCTCTTGCAGAACTTTAAAAAAATAGTGTGGGCCGGGCCCCTCTCCCAGAGTTCTGTCTTATTAGCTCAGGATGTTCTCTGGGCACCAGAGTCTGATACCAGCAAAGTTTGAGAGCCACTATTATAAATGCTAAGTTTCCTTACACTCACTCCCTCTAACTCCAGAGGAAATGGGTTGTTAGTACAAGTGTCTGAAGAAGTAAGCAGGGAAATGCTGGCAAGTCCCAGGATCTGTGCTGGTACTGGTGGGAGGCCGGCGGCTCTGGGAGTTAAGATATATACATGTATCTGTAGTTTTCTATAATAAATTAGTCTTCATTTTGAGATCCCATCCTGGAGAAGACAAGCAATAAAATTTCATTAGTGGAACTGCCTGCTTTTTCTCCAAAAGCTTGCATCCAGATTTTGGGGAACTTCTGTAGTTGTGACTAGCAGACGGGTCTCTGTCCAAGTCCACGCCCACTTAACCAGCCTCTGTTTGGCCTTATTGTCCCTTTCTTAAGGTTGGGAAGTAATTAAAAAAGCAAAAACTCCCAACCTAGACATCCTTTCCAATGGCAATAGAGAGGAAAGCACTTATGTTACCGAATAAACACAGAAACTTCCATCACAGCCAAACCCCTGGAAGAGAGTAAATGCAGAGAGAAAAGAGAGAAATCTCCCCCTTTTACTCAGTCAGGCACATGCAGCCCAGTCCAGCCCTGCTCTCCAGGTGACCAGGGACGAGTCCCCCAAAGGGGACTTGCCCGCACCAGTGCCACGTGCAGTTCATCCAGACTCTGCCTGGAGGTGGAGTCCCCACCTGTGCTACCTAACAAGTTTTTTTTTTTAATTTTTAAAAAGATTTATTTATTTATGCATACAAGAGCTGGGGTACAGGCCAGAGTCACAGGAGGTGAGAAGATTCACCAGACAGAGCGGGGAGCAGAACAGGCAGACTGACTGAAACACACTGCTGAGGGCAGCAGCAGGCGAGGCAGGAGAGGTCTGCTGCGCCATGTGGGTCCCCTCCCTGGCCGGTGGCAGGGATCGAACTCGTGCTGCAGTGGTTGCGGTTTGCTTCATAGTGCGTTGCTTAACCTGCTGGGCCATCAGGGAGGCCCCTACCTAACAAGTTTGATACAAAGGAAACATCACCTTCTCTAGAACAGGCAGGCTCCCCCTTCCACAGAGACTGGGAGGCAGGCGTGCTATTTCCTTGGACTTCCAAAAGGTATGTTCCCCAGGTCCTGAAGAAATGTGGTCCTTGGTCATAAAGTTGGCCAAACACTTACCTAGTTTTAAAAAAGGTCTATTTGCATTTCAGAGACAGAGAGAATGCACAATTGTAAATTTGCTAAAGTACATGTCCTAAGGTGTGTGTGTGTGTGTGTGTGTGTGTGTGTAGGGGGTGGGAGGGAGTCTCTCTCCATTACTTTAAACAGGGAGGGTTAGGCTTCTTATTTTTAATTTGCTTTTGTCCTCAGCACCCAGCTGCTCTCCTCCATCCTTCCCTCCAAGCTTGAAAGCTTGAGAATCGTATGATGTTTAACCTAGTGGTGATGTGGAAAAATCAGGTTGATCGTCTCTATCTACCCAGACACACTGGCAGCCATAACCCATGTGGCTCTCGTCCCTTCTTGGGGTCACAGTCCAAAAATCAGGGCATAGTGCTCCCGAGCAGGTCCTCAGTTTATCTCCAGTTTTTCTGGGGTGCAGGGTTTCTGACTCACATGCAGGGTTTGGGCTCCTGTCTCATCATTCCTCATCTTTCCCCCTCTCTCAATCCAGGGAAGCACTTCTATTTATGAGATTCTATCCTGTCTCTTGCCCATTGTTCTATCACCATGTCCTAGTTCTGTGCCTGGCAAGAGACTGTGGACAGTAGATGTGTGCAGAACGAGTGATGTTTCCTCTGCATCTTTGTCTGGGGCCTGAGTCCTCTTCATGCTAAAACCAGGCACTTTGTTTGTGTTCGTTTCACCCTCCCCTGGGGCAGTGAACATGGAGTAACCTTGAAGAGGTAGACTAAGGGCTGAATTACCTGGAGACAGATAAATAGCGCAAAAAACATTACCCTCCCCAAGTGTTTAGTGTTCAAAAATCCATGCAACTCAGGTACCAGCCTATCCTCCTGGTGGATTTTTACTGGGTGATATGCTGGGACTTTGACATCAATGTCTCTTCTATCCTGTTTAAATTTGTGCTTAAAGAAGGTAAAAATACTGGAAGAAAATGACGGCATTGACTCTATTTTGTTCTATTTGAGGGCCACACATCTTAATCCATGTAGTGTTTTGTCTTAGATGTAAACATTGTGATCACCTTTTATTCTAAAAGACAGGATTGATGGCGCCCAAGTTTATATTAAATGGCAGTCGTAAATATCAATCTCTTCCTTAGCCAGACATATCAATCTAACTGATCTTTTAATTTTGGGGGTAATCCCATAGATCTTGGGTGTTGTTTTGTTTATTAGGTGTAATTTCTTTACTAGATTAGGATATTGTGTTTCTTAAAAATCGACCAGGCATTTTAATAGGATTGTAGATTTATTTTAACCACCAAGTAGATATTTTTTGTACTTTAAAAAATTATTTTATAAAAATAAAAATAAATTGTTATAAGCAACAGGCATTACTTCTATTTGTCCTCTCTTTAGCCTATGGTTGATTTTTCTACCCACATGCATGCCTCCACATGATATGATTTAATCTGCTGTTCTGTATGTCAGTTAAGAATATAACCAGACAAAGAGATTTGTGTTGGAACGTGTTTGTCAGCATTTTCCAGCATGTTTCAAGGTGTCTGAGCAACACAGATATGCGGTTCTTGTACCCTGCACATCCTTTTCACATGCAGTTATCAGGCTCTCTCCTGGCAAACACAGACTCCCTCCCTGCCCTGTAGCTCAAGGGTAAAAGAGCTGGGCTATTTCTCTAGTCAAGGACTTTGTCTTTGGGTCCCATTTTTTCTGGCACCTTCCATAGCTCTTCCCCTTCCTACTGCATCCTAGCACACACAGATGTTTCATGCTCTAAAATGAAACAGTAGATAAGGCCTTTTTTGAAGAGCAATTAGTTTCAGGGTAGCACAAGTTCAACTCATATTAAACTGTTAGGGGTGTAGGCTATAAGCACTAAATACAACAATTCAGGGATTCTGTTTCCCTTTCTCCATCCCTTTTTCATCTGGAGGAAACTTAATGCCGTCCCAGCCTTTGAACTTCTTAGACCCACTCTGCAGTCCCATTTGCAGTACAGTATTCACCATTCTTCTCTGATCCCTGGAAGAGAGATCATTGCTGAGAGCCAGGTATAGTGACAGGTGTCACACCTCTTAGCTTCTCCTGTCCTTGAAATGCTGATTTTTCTGATTGATGACAGTGACCTTGCTGTCTTCTAATAAGTGGACTAGACAGACTAGTGAGTGTCAATTTTTTCCCCTATAGTCTCCACAACTTAATCCCTTGCACTTGTATTTATCCTTTCTTGGATTTTAATTCAGCTATCTTCTTTTTCTCCCAGTTTGAAATTTTGTTTAAACATTTTTGCGAAGGTGATTCTCATAAGCATTCTGCTCTACACAGTGGTTTTTAGTACCCTGATAGATAGTCCCCACAGTTTTCTAAAGGTTTCCCTTAACTCTGAGTATAGCTATGAATTTCCTTCTCTTTAACTGGGATCATGTTTCTTTTTAAAATGCTACAGCTATTATTGATGGTTAATAATGCACGCGTTTATTCCCTCAAGGGCCTTTTACATCTTTAATTAAACATTTTATCTTGAGGTAACTGGATCCAGTGGTGAGACAGTAACACTTCCTGAGTTCCCCCCGGCAGTAACATCCTATAAAGCAGAGGACAAGATCATAACCCCGGTATCGACAACGACACAGTCAAGGGCCAGTGCATTCCCATCATACAGAATTTTTCCGTTGCCTGGAGCCATTGCAGAGTGGGGGTTCTGGGCAGTGTGCTGTGCCCCACAAAGGCGGCAGAAAGGAAACAGACAGGATCCAGTGGAAATTGCTTCAGGACAAGGTAGAAAGTGAAAAGCACCACTGAGAGGCACCTCCAATGAGGGAGTAATTAATCTTTGCTGAGGGGATCAGAAAAGGCTTGTAAGAGCAAATACATATTAAAAATAAGAGGCTTAATTCTTCCAGTGGAAAATAAGGGACGACACACCCCCACACTCCCTATCCTTAGAACATTTGCTTTAGAGGACATGCACATTCTTTATCTCTTTGAAAAGTAAATAAATCTTTTTTAAAGTTAGGTAAGCCTTTGGCTGGCTTTATGACTGAGGACTGCCTTTCTCCAGGACCCAGGGAACATACCTTTAGGAGGTCCAAGGAAATAGCATGCCTACCTCCCAGTCTCCGTGGGAGGGGGAGCCTGATGTTTCCTTTGTATCAAACTTGTTAGGTAGCACAGTTGGGGACTCCACCTCCAGGCAGAGTCTGGATGAACTGCACGTGGCACTGGTGCGGGCAAGTCCCCTTTGGGGGACTCGTCCCTGGTCACCTGGAGAGCAGGGCTAGACTGGGCTGCATGTGCCTGACTGAGTAAAAGGGGGAGATTTCTCTCTTTTCTCTCTGCATTTACTCTCTTCCAGGGGGTCACCTTCTGGTTCAATATTTATCCACTAACAAAAGTGTTTTCTTTTTTAAAGTGATTGCCCTCCAGTTAAACTTAATAATTAAAAATTTTTTTTAAAGATTATGCATACAAGAGCTGGGATATGGGCCAGAGGTACAGGAGGGATAGAGGACTCACCAGAGACAGAGTGGGGAGCAGAGCAGGTGGATCTACTGAAATACACTGCTGAGGGGAGCAGCGGGTGAGGCAGGAGAGGTCTGCTGCGCCATGTGGGTCAGCTCCCGGGCTGGGATTAAATGTGTGCTGCAGTGTCTGCTGACAGCTTCATAGTGCTGAGACTTAACCCCCTGTGTCACCAGGGAGGCCCCAAAAGTATTTTCTCTTTTTAACTACTTTTGTGGGGAGTCTTTCTGGATGGGGATATCGTGTTGCCCTAACAAACTTCACAGAGGGGATACCATCTGCCTTTGACTGTGAAGTATAGCTTCTATGTTATAGGAGATCTACTTAGCAATAGGTGACACTTCCTATTTGTTGTTAGCCCCATGTTAAGCAGGTCATCACAGAGGGTTTGCTTTGAGATTAAAAAACAAAATGAAACAGAAATTATATTTTATAACACAAAATTAACAGTTTAAAAAAGTATGTACTTTCACAAAGTTATAAAACCAACCCCAGTTCCAAACCATTTTCATCACCTCAATAGAAAGCCCAGTCCATTAAGCAGTCACTTCTAATCTTCCTATTCCCTCAGACTCTTTAGTCATCAATCTGTTTTCTGTCTCCATGGATAGCAGCACTCAACATTATAAACAAAAGGTGGAAATAACCCAAATTTCTATCACTAGATGAATAGACATAGTGGTGTCCATACATATAATGGAATATTATTCAGGCATGATAAGGAACAAAATGCTAGTACTGACTACAGTGTCAACACACTTTGAACACTATGCTGAGAGGACAGCAGGACACACATTGTATGTTTCTATTTATACAACATATCCAGAATTGGTAAAAAAATTCATTTAGCACATATGGAAACACATTACATGCCAGGTTTGGGCACGTAATGGTTTGGGCATCTCTCATAAGGATCAGAGGTGGTGCAATCATCATGTGGTTTATTTTCTGGTAAACAGAAGTAGTACAATAGAAGGAGCAGGAAGTAGAAATATCAGAGAATGACTGATGGTGGAGGCAGCCAGAATTCACAGAAACTCTGCGTGGGCTTCTGCATCAGCCTCCCGAAGCAAGTCTTGTCTGGGGATGGTCTCCTCTGACAAGAGGGCGGTGGCTTCCTGGTCCTGGGTAAATGCCCTGTATAACCACCATAGCAGTGATAGCCAGTCCTTGGAATTGAGCATTGATGTGTTTCAGATGCCTTGAAGGAGGACCCAGCTTTGGTTTTACTCTTTTTTTCTCTCTAGAACCTTCCCTGTGTGGATCACATTCAAAGGAACAATGTAGTTCTTATCTGCAGCTGAAGTTCACAAATCTTTGGGTATTATTTTTGCTTATTTGCCTTCACTGATGGCTTGAATTATTGAGTTCCAATTACTAGCTTAAATGTCCTGGAAACCATCCCCTTCCTGCCCCCTGAAACCCACCCCAAAACTAGGCCTGTATTCTTTCTGCCGATAGCTTGGCTGTTAACCAAATCTAACTGCTTTCTGTTTTCTGGCCTGGCCAGTTAAATCAGATAACTTTATGAGCCCTTTGTGACAACACCAAGACTAATTTGCTCTTCCTGAGTATTCCTGCTTTCTCAGATAAGGAAAACCTGGCAATCCAGGTCCAGCCACTGGTCCACAAGTTATCTGTCTTCAGGAGCATTCACTACTGCCCATGTACAGACAAGAGCCTGCCACTCTGGTGGCCTTCAGCCAGCTCTGCTCCTCTACGCCTGCCTGCTTTGCCCAGTGATCTGCCAAACCAATGCCCCTCGCCCATGGCCTTCAACTCTTTTGTTCTCCCAACTCCTGCTTCCCCAAAATCTGATATAAGCACAGCCCACCAGCTTTTCACACATTTGAGTCTTGGGGTTCCTACCTTCTGCTGACCCAGCTCTACATTAAAGTCCTTTATCTTACCAAACCCTTAGTGGCATATCTTCGGCAAGCTTGAGCATGGGGTAGCCGCACCCTTGGTGTCTCCATAGCACCCTCCCACTGTTCAAACCGACTAGCCCAATGGGCCTGTTTCAGAATAAAGCACCTCCACATTCCAAGATCCCTTCGTGCTCTCATTTCTTCCTGCTCCACATGGGCACCTTAGTTTTCTGCTACCAGTATGGAGCCCCCCAGTTTTCTCTGGCTGGACTCTGCTCCCTGACAGCTATTGTCAGATGCATCTGCTTCTGCCTCCGCATCCTTCTCTCTTTCCCTTCTTTCCACTCCCCAGCCAGGCTCTACAGCACTCTTGCTTTGGAGGGCACGGTGCATGTCGCTGCTGACACCCTTCTGCTGTATGGACAGATGGGTCCCTTTCTAAATAAGCTTGCTATGTGAAAACTGGTCTCAGAAGCAGCACATTTAGCCTTTTTTTTTTTTTTTTAAATAAAGAGACAATTTGCAAAAGAAATTTTATTGTACAAAACCGATTTTAATTATATTTCCCTACAGGCTTGGAGGAGGAAGGATCCAATCTTGGTTATTCAATGAACGGTACTTAAAATATATAGAATAATAAAAATTCTATTTGTCACCAATTTTTAAGTGAGGTTCAAAATGACTTGGTGACTATTTTTTCCTTCTCTGGATTGATCAAAGGCAAGGAGTGCATGTCTTAGTTTTTTGGGGGACCTATCCTAACTCCCCCTCATTTAGTGATGTTTCCCACAAATCCCTTAGCTTTACTGCTTATTGATGCTTTCGAACAAATCAATGAATATCAGAGTACATAGCTTTTTGTTGACTTTATATCTTGTCTTGAAAATGAACCAATTATTGTTAGATTTATCTTTAAAATAATTCTGGAAGTGTTCACTGCTGTCCTTAGGTTGTTCTGACTTTCTAATTGTACAGCCAGGTAAGTAGCTGCTCTCTGGGGATTACTGTTGTATACTTAGGTTAGAATGGTAATCCTTCCTTCTCGGGTGTGGCATTAATACAGCACACCAACAATTATTCAGTTTAATGCAACTTAATTACATCTCTAGATTCATATAATTTTACATGAATATAACACATCTACTTCTGTAAATAACTTTGAGCGTTTGGAGAAAATCCTGGGGTCTATAGCTTTTACCCTCAAAGATCACTATCTTTGAAACCTTTGAGAACCACAGTTAGCTACAGATGCTTTGAAAGAGATACTTAGGCTTAGAGATACTTAGGAGATACTTAAGAAACATTTTTTGTTTTCTTTGATAAATTCTCAGTGTTAGTCTTGAAGATTGAGTGAAACAGAACCCATTCATTTTTTCAGCTATATAATTTTAAATTCTTTTGATAGTTGTTATATTGCTTTTCCACTTATAACTATAATTTTGTGTCATCAGCAATGTTGTAAGCTCTTTATAAAAAATAATCTGGTATGAAGGTAAAAGCATGCATGATTCACTGTCTCATTTAGTGCCTGACACAGTCATGATAGCTTGCAATATCTGGCTCATTCGTGGTATAGAACATTTTGAAATTTGTAAACTTTTTTGTTTCCTTTTAATTATCTTACCCCTTCACTTGACTTTTTACATCACTGGTTCATCCAGTAAAAATTTTTTAAAAAGTTGACTATATCTTAAGCAGTCTGGAGTCCCAAAAGTAGGTCAGTTAGACTCTTTGCAAAGAAACATTTTACAAATGCAATTTTAATTGTACAAAACCAATTTTGTTTTAAATTATATTACAAATAATATATAAATGACAAGTAATAGTACAATCATTAAAATAATTATAGTTGGAAATTAAAGTATAAGTAATTATATTTGGAAATGCATCAGCTTTCTGAAATTTAATCCAGTCTAAGGAAATCAAAACTGGCGATAGGGCAAGAAGAGTTGTCCTTCAGTGACCACACTCCGCCACACCTTTTACAAATATTTTCATACTGTTGTCTTCAGAAAAGTTCATGATACTAATCCATGAAACTGCAACTCCTTCTTAATTGCTTTTTTCAAATGCTTCATGTCACCAGTGTCTCACCCATCTGTCAGTGCTGACTCCGGAAATGAAATCTGGTAAGATGTTGACATATAAGTATGACAAGCCTGGTCACCCTCAAAAACCATTATCTTTGAAACTTCTCCACATAGCCAGAAAACAAGTGACTCATGTTTTGAAAGAGTTGGCCGTTGAAGCCAGCCCTACTTGAGAATTAAGGCAACATTTTCAGGTCTCTGAGAAACCCTAACTATTAATCTTTTGGGATTAACTTTGATCTTTTTTCAGCTGTCTGAGTCTATCCAACACAGTTGAGAACTTAACTATATTACCTTATTACACTGCTTACATAGTATAAGCAGTCAAAAGGTTTTTGTCTTCTTTGTTTATTTTATTACCAATAATAGCTATTTACTGCTGTATTTTCTTTATATATTCTTATGTCATCTGCAAATAGTGCTAGTTTCACTTCTTTTCCAATTTAGATATGTTTTCTATCCTTTTCTTGTTTAATTACTCTTTAATTGCTTTTCTAACATTATACTGAACAGTAGTGGTGAGAGAGGACATACTGTCTTATTCCTGAGCTTAATAATTATTTTTAAAATTGAGTCAGGTAAAATCTACAAGACAGAATTTACCTGATTCTTTTCTGAATAAGGCACGTGTGACTTTGTTCTGGAAAGACCTCTCTGTTGTCTTTCTTTTTAAAAAATATTTATTTATTTATGCATACAAGATCTGGGGTTTAGGCCATATAACTCATACTTGAGTTATATGAATTTCTAGAATTTTTTAATTGCAAAATGATTTAAAAAGTGTACTCCGAAAGTTTGAATGTCTACCCCTTGGTTACGATTTTTTGCTATGTATGATACATTTTATGTACCAATAAAGACTATTATGTTTTTATCTTGTAAACACCTATCTGGTTTTAATTTGTATTCAAAGGCCCACTTACCTCTCTGGTTTTCTTTTGAATACTTCTTTCTAGTTGGTAGTTCCACAGATAAATTAAACTCAATGCATGTACAACTTGCTAGATTGTCTTTTCTTCTGACCCTATTTTTCCTTCCAACTGCCAATTTTTATTCTACCTTGAAATTTTAGAATTTTTGTCTACACTGTTGTAGCTTGTTTAGGTTTAATAATTAACCAAATACTAGCTCTCAGATTCTTTGTTTCACCAGAGGATTATCTCAGTCTAGAAAAATTGTAATTTATCCTTAAGGTCCTGTAGTAACCTACTAACTTTATCTCTAGTCTCCATTCCCATGATTCCAATCCATCTTACATACAGAAGTGAGGTTAATTTTCTTATTAAACCATTGATAGGTCCATAGCCTAAAGTCTCCAGAGGTCCCTGTGGAACTTAAAATTAGTCTATACTCCTCAGAGAAGCCCTTAACACTCTATGATTTGATCCTATTCCACAAATCTAGTTTTACCCCAGACATTCTGCAGGTGAATTCTTCATTCTGTGAGATTCAGGTTCATGGCACCTCATGTGTCATTGCCAGTCCTGTCCTATTCTTCCATGCACATTGGTTTCATTTCAAGTCTTTTTTGCAGAATTTTCTCAGTTTGAATAGGAGCCAGAGTTTCCCCAATAGATATCTCATGTTGATATTTGATGGCCAATGCTTCCAGATGTTTTTTAAGTTTCAAATTGTATCTTTTCTGTCTCAGTTACTAGTCAAAGAAGCCCACGATCTTGAATTTTTCTTCAGAATTTAAAAAAATAAATTCTATTGGGGAATATCCTATTTTGGAGAAGTGTTGCTGAAGTGAAATCATGAAGTTATCTATGTAGATAATCTGGCTCATGGCATCTACACCCCGGGAGGCGGGGGGAATGTTTTACATACCAAGACTCCTACAGACTGTCGTCCTAGCTCTGGGGCCTGAAAAGTCTGTTTCAGTTCACTCATTTCAATCTTGCAGGGCAGAATGGGATGCACCAGCAGCTCGGCGATCTGCTGCGGTAGCACTCTGCTCTGGACACCATCGCAAAGGGAGCTTCCGTCAGTGAAGGGAAGCCACCTGCCTCCCTGTTTGCTGTGGTCTCAGTTAACACATTGTCAGATCTGATTGTAGCAGCCTGGTGACTGCTTTATCGTGGCTTCTCAGTGAGTTCTCAAATGATTGAGGAGCTTGGTTATGTTCACACACCTGTCACATCTGCAATAGCAGCATGGACCTGAACAACCAGCAAAGAGGTTAACCACAATGACAGCAAAGTTCACTTCACTTACTAGAATTTTCCTTAACCTCTTCATTATATTGGACATGAAGACAAGAACTAAGTGGGAAAGATCAAGTTCCTCTCCAGTGTATGGACACACATATCTTCACGGTTATTATTGAAATAAGATGATTTCTCTGCCAGACTTTCAATCTGTGGTTCCATATCAGTGTTGGGCTAAGTCAGGTCTTTTGGGACTTGATGTCAGCTGTATGCTCTGGCACGGGGCCACCTGAGTCTGAGCTGGAAAAGTCTCAAATGTTCTCAATGGTTATTCACTTTGTGTTAATGCTCTAAATAGTCTTTTAAAGAACTGTTCCAGAAAGCCTTCTGTTCAATATTTGCTTTAAATAGAATTTATTATTAATGATTCATTCACATTTGGGGGTAGTTACCTTGACATTGCATTTAAAATGCTGAAAATTTGGGGGGAATAAACCTCCCAGAATTTTAATTTCTTTTTTAAAAATTAAAAATTTTTTCCACCACAATCCCATGTGTCCCCTTATCCCACCCCCTTCCTCTTCACTCAGAGCCCTCAGGATGTTTATCCACACTCACTGGTTTTATAAAGTGTTTTATGTTGTTGAATTATCTGTTATATGAATATCCAAAATTTGTTTTTATTTAAAGATTTATTTTAAAATTTTTTTATGCACACAAGAGCTGGGGTGTAGGTCAGAGGCGTGGGGATGTGAGGGGATTCACCAGAGACAGAGCAGGGAGTAGAACAGGCTGATCTACTGAAGTACACAGCTGAGGGGAGCGATGGGCAAGACAGGGAACACCATGTGGGTCAGCTCCCTGGCTGGGGATTGAACTCATGCTGCATTAGCTTGACAGTGCTGAGACTTAACCCTTGTGCCACCAGGGAGGCCCCCCAAATTAGTTTTTATTGTTCTGACATACTTTGCATATTTGACATAGTTCTCTCAAATTCCCTCCACTTTGTTGAAAATGACTGCATTTCATTCTTTTTTGTGGCTGCATAATACTCCAAGGTGTGGACATACCTACCGTATCTTTTTGATCCAGTTGTCTGTTGGTTGCATCCATGAACTAGCTATTGTAAATAATGCTGCATTGAACATGGGGGTTTTTGTGTTGCTGTTCTTTGAATATATGTACCCAAAATGCCCCCAAATGGGAATGTTCTGCTCTTGAGCATTTTTATTTGTTAGGACTTTGTTCCTAATTTGTTGAGGGCCTTGTCCACACACATAAAGGAGAGTCAAATTAGAAAATCTTCAGTACACATGAATTTATTTATGCGTGCTTCACTTTTTGTTTTTTTTAGGAACCTCACTTAACATACCTGATACATAATAATTTTTAGGAACCTCACTTAACATACTTGATACATAAAAATTATTTGTCATGAAACATAAATGATTCTTTGAACAAAATCATCATTACATTCTTATAAATAATGAGCTTCTATTATGCACTCAGCTAAAATAGTTTTCATTTTTAGGATTTCATTTTTTCTAAAAAGAAATACTTTTTTGGAGAAATGTTTACAGACTTTATTTGGTGGTAATTTTCACAATCATCAGTCAGTTTTGGTTCCTCCCTTGACCACTGACCCTGTCTTCATGGTCCAGGGCCCACAGGCTGGTTAAACCCTTGGTACTTTGGCAAACCTCCAGGATCCCTATTGATGGAGGGTAACATTCAGTCTCTCCTCTTGGTGTCCCTGTGTATGTTGCCAGATACATTTACTACCAGTTTCGGAGCCAGGGGATCTACCTGCTGATGAATCCACGTGGTAGATCATAAAGTCGTATGCATTTCAGTACTAAGCACACTGAATATTTAATGCCAGGCAAATTTTGTGTCCTTAAAAACCTCTACTTATGCAGTTTATATCACATTAAGCACGAGCCATTCCTCTACTAATTGCATATCTCCTGAACTAATTTTTTTCCCCCAAGAAAGGTAGCTTCAATAATCTGCTTATTTTGGTCACAAACAAGAGTAGCTCTTACATAATGCTTGACCTAACTTCTAAGAAATGTTTTGTTCAAGCAAATGAAATAATTAATAACGTGCTTGGGAATTCTGCTCTGATTTTATGTGGGCAGGCAACTCTTATCTGCTTTTGTTCCCGTAGTTCTGATGCTGTTTTTGATAAATACCAAAAAATCTGACCAAACTCACTTCTGAGCTTTTGCATTTTGCATATTTTTTAGAACAGCTAATAAAACTGCTAACAGAAAATGCACAAAGGACTGAGGTGATGGTGCACGGGTGGAATGGTGGTGGGTGCTCCCTGGGGAATACAAATGATGTCAAATATAATTAATAAAAAAAACCCTAAAAACAAAAACCTGCTAATGGATTTTTGCTCATTCATGGATAAATATTGCATCAAATCTTTCATTCACTACAGAACCATTATGGTTTCTGTGAACTTCATTGCACTGATTTCTTTGACTGGTACATAATCTCCTTGTCTTAAAGAAAGTTGAGGCGTTTAGGGGTTTCTCTGATGAAAATGACGCTTTTTATAACTTGTGATTGCACTATAAAAATAAGCATGACTTCACATAGCGTTTCTCTCCATTGCTTATGTATTTCACTAGGTAATCACATCTTACTTTTATCCAATTCTTTCCCTATGACTTTAAACCATGGTGTATACAGACCACATCTGCTTAGTGATCTTTAAATAGAAAAGCAATACCTGCTTCATAGACCATGTAAAACAATTGGCAGCCATCGCGAGAGTGCAAGTTCTTCTTCGTTCCCCAGGTTCCCCTTTTAGCCCCTCCCCCATACCTGCCTGGGAATTGCCACCCACTTTCTGGAGCAGTAACATGTTTCTGTGTTCATACAAGCACATGCAGATATACATGCTTTCCTCCTCACCCTACTCTCTCCCTGTAGCTCTTTTTTACACAAAGGCATACCATATACACTGATTTGGCATGTTGCTTTTTACACTTAAAATAGAGTTCTATTTCCAAGTTAACATTTACAAAAATTCCATGCATTATTTTTTGTGGTTTACTCATATTTCATGATCTGAATGTACACAGTTTGTTCAATCACTTCTTTGTGGATGAACATCCAGCCTGGTTTTGCTTTTTTAGAGAATACTGCAATAAATACCTCTGCACATGCCATAACTCTGGGTCTAAGGGTATTAAGGAATCTAACAGACCTTAGTTGTTGTCAAATAATGAGAAACAGTCACTTAGAGAATGCCTGTTCCCCTGACTGGTGAGAGCTGAGTGGTCTTGATGTCTTAACTTCTTAGGGTAGTTCATTTTACAAATATATATTGTAGTAACCTATTATCTCTAGTTGTTGCCACATTTTTTTGAGAATAGTTTTCTGAACTTTGGACAAGTCCCATGGTCTCTAGGTCTTTGAAATGTCAGGGGTCCCTCCCTGTTTTGCGCCAACTATCATTTCTGGACTTTGCTCAGATTGTTTCTGTTCTGTGCAGTCTAGATAACTCCTGATTCCATTTTGAGAAAGATAATGAAATTGTCCTCAAAACTGAGCATGATTTCTTGACATGTTTGTGTGGAAGTCAATGTAAATTTTTATTGGTATTTTATAGGTGTACAAATGTAGGATATTTTAATGTATGATAATGCTTTTGGTAATTTCTTCTTTTTCCTTTTAAAAGATAGCTATGGCATGCCTTTTAGACCTGTCATTTGTTCTGCTACTCTGTAGGAGTAGTCTTTTGAACACTGACCCAAACTGTGTTAAGCAAGTTTAAGATGCAGGTCATATTGCCGTGTTATAACGAGGTCCCTTATGTTTTCATGTTCCTTGTGCTTCAGTCAACAAAACAAACACTTCATCACCCCCTTCCCTGGGAGTCTATGCATTTTACCCATGATGGATCTGAGATAGGCTGTGGGCTTGTCATCTAATTCATGTGTCATTATGACATTTAAGCACTGACAGTAAACAATGTGTTATCACAGTGTTTGTTTCTTTCCACCTTATCATTTCATATTGTCTTTGATATTACAAATGAGCGGGACCACCATTTCTCCTTCTTCATGTGTCATATTCAAGGCACTGGTACTTTACTAAAGGGAATAACTGCATGCAGTATTTTGTTCCTTGAGGAGGTTGTTTGGAAATGCCATTCACGCTGAGTGATTTATAGCCATCACGTTGTCTCCTTGAGTGCATCTTCTAACGCCATGAAATCATTTAGCTCATTTAGGCTTCTTGCCCTAAAGCTCTAAGTCCTTTGGCTGTTTCATCTTCTCTGCCTACTATAAACTTTGTTTCTTGTTTCTAGTTTCTGAGAGAATGGATGCTACTTACAGCATCCTCACTATTTTCGACTATTGTCCCTGGCAGTCAGAAAGACAAGACCAACCTATGAGTCTCTGGATCAAAAGTCAGCAGATGAAAATCCATATGCAAAAGGCACTGGCTCTTCCTTCTTGTGAGTAATTCTATGCTCAAAGCAAAGTTGTTCCTCTCTCATTTAAAAGTTGACTGGTGAGCTGAACTTTAGAGTTTTAAAGTTAAATATTTACTCACTATATAGGTTCTAAATAATTTCAGGTATAATATGTTCATCTTATTCTTAACATTTAATTTCATGATGTAAGTTGGAGCACTAGCTTTGGTTTTAAAAATGAAACATGTCCTTAACACATTCTATTGTATTTCAGTACATTCTGGTTTTTTTTCTATCCAGAAACAATCATTTGGTACAAATGCACACTCTTCACACATGCTGTGGAAAACCAGATGAAGATTTCATCTCGAGATGAATTTTAGAGTAACCACATTTGCCTTGACCTGAGGATGATGCTAGCCATAAATGTATGTCCCAGGGAGTGCAGAACTAAAAGTCTAAATCTCAGAAGACTCTCATGAAGAGAGTTTCCAGAAGTTGCCATGATGGCCCAAGAGATTGGAGGCTGCACACAATTGGTTTCCATGGCTATTCTTCCATGCCCATCCAGCCTTGATCAACACTCCATGACATAAACCTCAGAAACATCTCATCCCCAGCAGCAAGGAAGACAAAAGAGAAAATAACAAGTGGGTCTGTATCTATCTAAAAAGGCTACTGTACAGGGAGAGAGACAGTGACCAAAACAAAGAAACATCCTACTGAGTGGGAGAAAATGTTTGCTCACAAGACATCTGATAAGGGATTGCTATCAAAGATCTACAAGGTGCTTATACAACTCAAGAAAATGAAAACAACCCAATCAAAAAATGGTCAGAAGAGCTAAATAGGCTGTTCTTCAGAGAAGACGTGCAGATAGCCAACCAACACATGTCTGAGAAAATGCTCATCACCATTTACCATCAGGGCTATGCAAATCAAAACCACAATAAGATACTTTCTCACACTTGTGAGAATGGCCCATATCAAAACCCCACAAGCAACAAGTGCTGGTGAGGGTGTGGAGAAAAAGGAACCATATTGCAGTGTTGGGAATGTAGATTGGTCCAGTCTTACAGCAAGCAATGGGGAAGTTCCTCAAGTGACTAAACATGGATTTACCCAGTGATCCAGCAATTCTACTCCTAGGCATTTATCCAAAGGGGACAAAAACATGAATTCATAAAGAGACTTATACTCCTATGTTTATAGCAGCACTATCCTTTTGTAATTGGAAATTTGACATTTTATTCCAAGTCATGCTTTTTTCTTGAGGACTGGTGTGTGGGTTGAGTCTCTAACTTATGACCTGGGCATACCCAATGACTTGAGTAAGAAAATCCTTATCCACCCTGGATTTGTCCTACGTCTTAGTTCTCCCTGGTATCAGCCCCGTCCCACCTTCTACCCTGCCATCACAGGCTTCACCCCAAACAAGACTAGACAGAGTCTCTGACTTCAGGGAGCAGCCTCAATTCAGCTGTGATGGTCCATGGAGTAACTCAGTAATGGAGAGTGCAGAAGAAGAAACCTGCCCGTGGCTTGGTGGCAGTTCTAGCTAGAGATGTGGTGAAACTTGGCAAGAGAACAAGCACCTGAATACCTCTTCTCTTTGGAATTTGAAGGTTTTCAGAAATCTTACACCATGTCACATATCCACTCTTACTTCCCAAGGTTTTTAAAGTTTGAGCCAGTCTCCTGACTATCCTGCACATATGCTATATCAGGGTCCTGTGACGCTTCAAGTGAATACTGTGGAATCAAGCCCTTTGATTACAAACACCCTTTATTATGTGTTGTCTTCTTTACATTTTATCTTTCCTTCCCATTTAGGATGTAAAGTTTTTGAAGTAAGAGGCATGGCTTATGTTTCTTTTATCTTATGAAATACCCAGTTCAGTGACGGACAGAAAGAAAGGAGGCATTAGTTATGAATTGGTCATTCAAACAGTCTCATTCTTCCTCGTGGGTTAAACTGTTGGTTATAGTTACAGGGTCAGTGACATCTAATTTCAGGTATCGCTGAGTTCTAATGTGATGCTGTTAAAGATGCCACATAAAAAATACCCATGATCTTGATTTTTATGGAAATGGTGCTATATAAATACTGATTAATGCAGGTAGCTCATAATTGATACTGTTGTGTCTAGGTAAAATATTGAATCTTTAAAAAGTCAGGAACAGTTTAGTTAATTTGCAAAAGTAAGTTTATTGAAGCATAGAAACAGAGAGCAAAGTTGTCATTTCAACTTTTTCAAGAGCATTCTAATAAAAGAGGAGGTTGCAGAAAAATTGGCTAGTTATTGATTTCCAGACGGGAATTTTCTCCTGAAGTTATCCAGAAAGATGATCAGAATGATGTGGTTTCCATTTGTGTCCTGTAGATATTTTTTTCTCTGAAGGACACCCTGGTTGATCTGGAAACTGGAAATCACTTATTTAAATTTCACCTCAGAAACATTGCTGACTTGAGATGAGATGACTTTGCCATCCACTACCTCCTCGACGATGGTCTTCGTCACTCTAGTCTTGCTTTGATCTGAAAATCATAGAATCAGATGGTCAGCTTAGAAACAACCCCGGAAGCCCCAATGGAGAGGCATTCAAAGGTATTCACTGAAGGTGTTCTCTCTGGGTAAGACTACTTAAACATTGGTGGACGCCGAATGTGACAAGCAGGACATGCCTTTCCTTTTAAATTATAAAATTATCATGAATATGAAGAAAACGCCTACCTCTTGATTGGCCAGAGCTTCCAGAAATTGAACCCCTGGGTGCAGTGCTTCTGCCTCCTGTCTGTTTGCTTCCGGAGCTGGAGCTTTAAAAATCAAATTCCCCAAAATCAGAGCCACTGAAGAAAAAAAACCGAACTTTTCCCTATGTAGTTTGCAAGGGCAGAAGAAGCCTCCATGCAGGGGGCTCTTCAAGAGGGAGGCTTGTGATTGGAGAGTGTCACTGTGACTATAAACACAAATCCAGTCCCCCAGCCCCTTGGGGTTCAGATCGTAAATGCACCGAGGTCTGCATTTTAGCAAGGTCAGGCCTTTCACTTACGCTCCTCCCTCCCCGTCGAGCAGGCGGCGGTAGGTCTCGATCTCCATCTCCAGGCGGGTCTTGATGTTCAGCAGCTGCTCATACTCGGCGTTCTGGCACTCCATCTCGCCCCGGATCTGGCAGATCTGCCCCTCTAGGCTGCTGATCTTCATCTGGATTTCTGACAGCTGAACCATGTAGCCGTTTTCCGTGTCGGCCAGGGTCCCCTCCAGGGAGCTTTTCTAAGGAAGAAACAAAAAATTCTATGATGAAATCAAGTCACCAGATAATTAAAAAACACATTTTATAAGACACCAAAAACACTCCTTCATCAAGTTGCTGTATTGTTATATATCATTGTTTCCTTAATTTTTGTAGGTATTATTATTATTTTTTAAAATCGAGGTAATGTTCTCTGGTCACAGTGCACGTTTCAGGGGTGCAGTTTTACACGTTGACATCTGCATGAACTACTTATGATCACCACTCAAAGTCTGGCCTCCCCCAGGTAGAGCTGGCCCCTTCCCCCATTTTCCCCACTTCCTCCCCTCCCTGCTTCTGGCATTACTTTTAAAAACAGAACCTAGGATGAAAATAAGACTATATTATCTTTAACTGGAATGTTACAGGCTTTCTATAACCATAATACAGGCCTCCTTAAAATTGCTTTCATTATGTGCCAAGTGGCACATCTTGGCAACAAAAGAAAATGGAATTGCTTAACTCCCAGTTGGAGATTTTGAGAAGCTAAGGTACATACCATGGCCAGTTGGGACTGGAGCTCAATTTCCAGGGCTTGCATGGTGCGTTTTAGTTCTGTTATCTCACTCTTGGCAGAGCTGGCTGCCCCAGCATCGGTGGAGATCTGTGCTTGCAGGGATGCACTCTAAAGAAAATACAATGCAGTTATTGTAGACTGATGAGATGCGTGCAAGTGGTCTGTGTGTGGCCGCAGGCTCAGAAGCTCAGCCATGACACTCTACCTGCTTATTGAACTGCTCCTCCGCCTCCTTGCGGTTTTGCTCAGCCAGCTCCTCGTACTGTGCCCTCATGTCATTCAGTAACTTGGTCAGGTCAGTTCCTGGGGCAGCATTCATTTCCACGGTCACGTCTCCTCCAGAGGAGCCACCTTGCATACTCTTCATTTCCTAGCATGAAGGAAAAAGATCATAGTGATGAAAATGGAAGAGCAATACTTCCTAAAGTATGCATAGACATAAAAAGTTGAACCCTGGACATTATTAGCCCCCTCCCCACTGCCAGCAAATTCAGGTATAATTTGCTCATGGCTACTTTTTCCAGATCATAGGGGAGAGATGGAAATCCATTAAGATAGAATTTGTTTTTATAGAATGGGGGGGGGTGTTGTAGGTCAGAGTTGTTTAGTGGTGTGGAGGGTGTTCTCACCTCCTCGTGATTCTTCTTCAGGTAGGCCAGCTCCTCAGTGAGGCTCTCGATCTGCATCTCCAGGTCAGACCGAGTCATGGTCAGGTCGTCCAGAATCTTCCGCAGGCCATTGGTGTCAGCCTCCACGGACTGCCGAAGATACAGCTCGTTCTCATATCTGGAAGGGGCAGCAGTAAGACATTAGCATCCATTTCAAAAAGAAGAGGGTGGATTCCCACAGTATTCGGTGCATGAAAGCTACTAAGTTTTCTCTTAGGAGTTAGTCCTCTGTAAAGGAAAACACCAGCCTATTGTTAATTCTATGGATGGACAATATTTGTTATCACCATAAGTCACCCTTCATTTGCTTCTCTCTTTTCTTGCTGTGGAATGATGGCTTTTCAAGTTTATCCTTGGGATGTTTGTGACTTTAGGTTGTTCTCTAAGCTTTTATTTTAAAACTTAGAATAAATTAAGAAATGGATTGAATTTTATTTTCCTGCACATTTATCTTCAATTTTCTTACTTCAGTCTGAAGTCATCGGCAGCCAGTCTAGCGTTGTCAATCTGCAAAACGATCCCAGCATTTTCGATCGTGGCTGTGATGATCTAGGAAAGACAGTAACAGTGAGCGAGTCATGGCTGCCTTTTACCTGATGTCAGTGTACCCACCTGTGAGGGTAGATGGTCTCTTGTGTTACCTTTCAAAGGGGATTGCTTTGAAAATTTACTTAGTTATATTGATAATCCTGGTACATTTGGGCTACATCTTTCTGCTAGTTAACAGTTTGCCCTTTTATTGAAGTAGGCACCCCACATGGTTATAAGGAACACAGCCCTTTGTAGCTATCTGCTGCTTGGAAGATCAGTTATTCTATGAGCTCCTTCGGAAAATAGTGTGAAGCATGAATTTCATTTGCAAATGAGTCTTTAAAAAATACATTTCCCATACAACAGTGGCTAAATATTTTAGATTCCAGCACATTCTCATAAATATTGACACCAGGTTTTCTTGGAAGAAAAATAGTCGTAAAGAGTATTTAAATGTGGCAAGCTACTAAAATATGTCAATCTATCACAATTAAATGAAACAATTAGATTAAGTTAGTGTTGACTCATGGTCATCATTCTTAACATCTACACATTGATGTGCTGACTGGCATTGAACAAAGTTTACTCTTGAGTGGAAAAACTCATCTTCAGATGCAAAGAGAAAATTAATGTGGTTGGATGTCACATGCAAGATTATTAGTTAAAACACAGCAAGTCCCATTTTACAGGTACAATGAGCAGATATGTTTTGAAACAATTCCTTGATTTAAATTCAATATGGTACATGATTTGAATAAAAGGAAAAGCTACAGGAAAGCAGAAATTCACCACTGCGTTGTTCTCACCTGATTCCTGAGATCTTCAATTATTGGGTAGTATTTGCTGTAATCTTTTCCAGAGCCAGTGTCTCCAGACCCAGATCCATTTTTCTCATACCATTCCTTGATTTTGACCTCTAGATCCGTGTTGGCCTCCTCCAGGGCTCTGACCTTGTCTAGGTAATTGGCCAGGCGATCATTGAGGTTCTGCATGGTTTGCTTTTCACCTCCGGAGAAAAGTCCCCCATCGCCACCACCTCCACCCATGCCACCACCCATTCCACCACCCATGCCACCACCCATGCCACCGCCGTAGCTATAGAAGCCCCCTCCAGCACCTCCACCGAATCCAGATCCCCCACTGAATCCAGAACCCCCACCGAAGCCAGAGCCCCCACCGAAGCCAGAGCCCCCACCGAAGCCAGAACCTCCACCAAACCCAGAGCCGGACGCGCCTCCATATCCGCCTCCGCTTGAGAAGCTACCACAACCCCCTCCAAAGCCTCCGCTGGACCCCCCACTCATGCCGTAGCTGCTGGAGCCTCCTCGGAAGCCCCGGCTAGAGCCGCCTCCGAGACCACATTTGCTTCCACCGCTAAAGCCGCTTCCACAGGTAGAGCCCCGGATGGAGCCACTGCCTCCAGCCCTGGAGGACATGCGAGCGGTGCAAGACATGATGCTCCTGCAGGTGTGTAGCTTGTCCGTTGAGTGAGAGAAGTGACAGAGGAGCGTATTCGTAGGCTGCCTTTTTGGCCCTTATATACACACTTTTAGGGTGTTCCTGTTCTGTGTCACTTCTTAATCCCTGTAACAGTTTTGCTAATCCCCAATTGGATAATTTTTTTTCTGTAAACCCACTCTACTGGCTCTTTTCTGAAGCTGGGTCAGAGCCCTAGGGCATTTAGTATATCAAGAAAAAAAAAAAAGGTGGAGCAAAGCAAAAAAAAAAAAAAAAAACCAAAGTACATTTTTAATCTTTCAGAAGTTTTGATGACCGATAATTCTTTTTCTGAAAGAGTAACTCTATTAATTTGCTCTATGATTTCCCAATTGTAGGGCACATCCCAGATTTGAAAATGTAATTAAAATACTTAATATGATGAGAACGGAAATTTCCCATCAGACTTGTAAATTTATACTCACATTGCTCTTTTACAGTTGAAATGAGTGTTAGCATCAGCGTAATTTCAGATTTACATAGTTTCTGCAATGATTTCAATCAGTATGGTTTTAAGGTTGTTGAAGTTTATAATTTTAGATGATATTTTCTTTGTATATCTAAATATATATACATAAATTACTAAGAAAAACTTAAATAATAAGTAATAACCTTTCATGTATGCATTATTAATGCTCAGCAACACCTTTATTTGAACAGAAAAATAATTCAGGAAGGTTTGAAAAGTTTTTCAGTAGACCATTTTAGTATCTGATTGGAGTTAATTTTTTTTTTTTCTGCTGGAATTTGAGACTGAAATAATGATAACAACTTCTTCCTTTGGGATCAGAGCTTGAAAAACTAAGAGATAATGTTGATTTCTCTTCTCTTAGTTTTAAAATTATCTAGACAAGAAGATTTGAATCCCCTTCTGATAATCAGTATGCTTGGCGTTTTGCAGATACAGAAAGCTGGGGTTTCCCCAGACTGCTCTCTGCTGCTGGTGCTTTTTGTTTTTGTTTAAAAAAACATTTGGAGAAGAGGATCTGTATTCACGCTCAGTAAATCTGTAATGATTGGGGTCATTTTATAGACATATAAATCCTCCTCAGTCCAGTTTCTAATTCCTGTTTTTCTACCCATTTGTACTTTAATTCCATTTGCCCTGTTCAGAGTTTCTCTGATTTAAAAGTGCTGTTTAAAAAAGACAGCTATGTAAGATTCTACATGAGGTACTTAGTGTAGGCAAATTCAGGACAGAAAATAGAATAGTGACTGTCAAAGAGTGGGGAAAGAGAAATGGGGAATGGTTTAATGGGTAGAATTTAGTTTTGCAAAATTAAGAGTTTGGGAGCTTGGTTGCATGAGGATGTAAATGCATCTACACTATTGAACTGTAGATTAAAAAATGGTTAAGATGCTAAGCTTTATGTTCTATGTATCTTACCACAATTAAAAAAATCTTTTTTTAAAAAGTACAGACACTTCCAAAAATATTTCTTGGTCTGCTTAGTTTTATGCACGGGTAGCTGACTTTTGTTTATTAAAAACTTTCTCCCTTAAGCTATTCTTCATGTATTGGAAGAATTAACATTGTCTAAGTGGCAGTTTTACCAAAGCGATATACAGATTTAATGCAATCCTATCAAAATTTCAATGGCATTCTTCAGAGATATAAAACAAACATTAATGAAATTCATATGGAACCCCAAATTCAAATTCAAAGGGCCCCAAAGAGTCAAAGCAATCCTGACAAGAGGAAATGATGGTATCATAGTCCCATATCTCAAGTTATATTACTAAGCTATAATAACCAAAACCATACAGTACTGGAACAAAAGAGGCACACAGATCAATGGAATAGAATTGAGAGTCCACAATTAAACCTACATTCTCTATTTTTCCTTTGATTTGTTAATTCCTTTTAGTGGTCCTAGGTGAGAAAATAATTTAAACTATAAAGAAAACCTTGAGATGAAAAGGGCCCCTTTCTTTTCTATCTTGCTGTTTCTGTTAAATTATATGGATGCTTTTATCTTTACGTTTGATTGTTGTTATCTAATACTCTGTCTTGTAATTTTTCCTTAGACTACCTTTGAGACACATTATTAAAAAGTTGATTATTCCCTTTACTGTGTTACTTTTTGTTATTAGCTTTAATACTCTGCCTGCATTGTTTTCACAGTGACATGGTGGTGTTACTGTTCTTTATATTTAGGGTGCCAACTTTCCAAGGGATGCAAGGTGCTTTATACATTTTAAATTGTTCAGCTAGGAGTAATCCTTATTACACCCTTCTAAGGTAGGTAAAAAATGCACTAGCCATTATAGATGTTGGTCATCTTGCCTCACCCCTCCCCAAAGCCATGAAACTGACCGAAGAAGTTCTAAACACTAATGATTTAAATGGCATGCAAGTGCTGGAGATGGGAGGGGCAATCTTTGGGTTTTTCCTCCCCAATTATGAAATGTAATCTTCCCACTTTCATAAGGGCTAGCATTTGACTAAACGAAGGTTTAAAGAAAGGAACAGAGCTAAGCGAAAGAAATCAGATGAAACAGAAATTTTAGAACCTAGACAGAAAGAGTTTTATGGGAAGAGAATGAGAAAAGACAAAATTCAGCAGTATCTTTCTATGAATTTTGTGTGGGGTTGGTGGAGTTTTTCTCTTTCATTTGGTGGTCTTACTACCTTCTGTTGAGAGGTAAACTTTTACCTCACGTTGGGATATCTGGACATTTGGGTCTCAGTTGAGGAAGACTGTGATGACTGAGATATTCTATCTTGTTTTTTATGGTCTTTCTTGTTGATTAAATTTTAATGCTGACATTCCTTGTTTTTTAAATTCAGAAAGAGCATTAAAAAATAATTTGTGATGTTTCTCTGATAGTCTGTCCTTCAGAAGGCACTAATGAATAACACAGCCTTTACTGCCTCACATTTCTTTCCTTAATGAGTAAAGGTGCTTAAATAACAATAACAACAATAATAAAAGTAATAAGTAAATGTTTTCTTCTCTATTAGTATTTCCTTAAGTGCAGCTCCAGACTGTTTCTCTGTGGCTGTGTTTTCCATTTAAATGTTGAACTGACTAATCTTGACTCTGTGATTTGCACACTAGCTAGAAAGTTGGTGTCTAGTGGATTAAAGAACTTTAATCACTCATATAAATACAAATTTGCACTTGCCTGGTGTTGGAATTCTCCAGTAAACATTCGCTCCTATTGTTTTGAGACATTTCCGCTTGAATACGCTCTTTATTTGAAGTAAAGATTTGCCAAGGACGAAAATTAGTCCTCAACATTTCTTTCATCTGTACAATGAAAGCTTCAAGGATCTGTCCGGAGACAGCGTGTCCAGAAATGCCACTTTCAGTACCTGGCACCCAGTCAGGTGTTCGATAGACAATGGTTGAAAAGAAACAGCCTGAGCCCCAGATGTCCTGACTCCCCTTAATAGACTCTGCTCTCAGTTACACATTGTTTTGAATAATTTGTGGTTTACAATTAAATTTTTTTTTACTGTAAAGATCCCATACACTACCTTTCATTATAGAATGTGATTTTTGTAATAAGTACAGGGTGACTTGCCAACAAAAAGCATCAGCACTTTTGTGAGATAAGTTACTTGCATTCCCAATGAGTGCACGTTTTTTAGACTAGTAAGAAAGCCAAACACTGAGAGGTTTGGCATATTGCTCCTGATGAATCTTTAAAGTTGAGAATAGAATGAACTGGGGGAGAAGTATCTTCTGTTTGTGCTGGAGAATATCCTGTTACGTGGTTTTTCAAATAAAAACATAAGATTAGAATAAGAGAAAGACATGGGGTACTGTGAAGGGGTACAGAACTTTTTGTGGCAGACCATACAGAAAAAGGACTAGCTTCAATTGGAGGGGCACACAGCCTTTTTGTGATCCCCCAATTCATGTGTATAGGCAGTAAATAATCCTCGAAAGGATAAAAACCAACACGGCTTGACTTGTTTCATGAGCAGCCTGATCACCGATCACTTCTGCCCTTTACTATGTGCTCTGTTTCCTAAGTCTCATTCTCCACCTTTGGGTTTGTGATTCTGTGTGTGTGTGTACACATGCATCATGAAGGCTGTTGGTGAGAGAGGGCGTAGTTTGGGAATGAGACAGAGAACCACCAGGGATCTCTCCTAATGTCCCAGGGGGAGTCAGGCGCAACTACTTGGGAAAAAGATTTTGCAGCATAAAGTGTCCTGAGAGGCAGTTCCCAGCGAGTCTAGTACAACCCATAGACTGATAACATTGTGACACCAAAGGAGCTACAAGCCACCTATGAAAGAGAGCAGAAACCCCCCAGTTCTGACTTTTCTCTCCCTTCCTATCTTCTTCCCCCGACATCCCTTTCTATTCTTTCTCTTAATAGTTTCAATTGAGCTAATCCGGCTGGAGTTTCCCTCTTCTCCCTAGTACTTGTTGGATCACGCCATTTTGCCAAATTTTGTTCTGGCAGAAAGTGATTTGGCTTTGAATTTGTTGAGTTTGAATGATCTAGAATCTCTTTAACCACTCATTGAACTAATTAAAATTCATTTTTCTAATTTTCCTAACATCAGTCAGTTTATGGAGAATTATGGGTGAGGGATTTTGTAAGGGTTGAATTGCTTCTCTTGCCCAAGGTCTCCTGAGTCAGCACAGAGTTTATTGATTATTTTTGCTTGAAGGTTCTTTGGGACCTTACTTCCTAGCAGACAGAAACAGCCCCTATGAGCAGCAAGGCCTAGCCTTCTGAGTCTCCTGCCATTGCTAAGTCAACTCGCTGGGCATCTGTCCTCCTCTCTTTGAACTTGACCCCTCCGCCTCCTTGGCCTTTGATCTATAAACCTTTAGTCAAGGAATTCCAGTGGTAAAATAATAGTTTTATAGGAAAGGAGTGGGATGCTATTTATCTTATAGACTCAGGGAAACCTTCATCTCTTCAAATCCTTTCTTCGTTCCACTGGGGCAGTAACACATCTTCTAAAAATTGTTTTCAAATTTCAATACTTTGGATGTCTCTTGTTGATGCCAGTTCCCTGCTCTGTCAAATTATTTTATTGGACCAAGCATTTTCAAGTTTCCTTTCAGCGTTAATATTTAGCTATTTGGTCATTACTCCTGGATTTGTGTGTTATGTTACAATTAGAAGGGATTTTCTTTGCTAATGCATAAGCTGCAAAAGTTCAGCACTTGCACTTAAGAAGTCGGTAGAGAAGACTGCTTGTCTGATGGAAATTGTGCCCTGTAAGAAGGTTGAGATGAGAAGTTCTCCTCAGCTGTACGTGTCTACCCTGAGGAAAGGCCTGATGGAGGGAGCTGACTGCGGAGAAAGGTGCTTGCATAGGATCCTTTCTAGAAAGTTCTGGTCAATTCAAGTTGCAACTGACCAAGTCTTCACAGTAGTCTATTTCTTACTCTCTGCTTTGTCTTGGCCAAACTCTACTCAGGTTTCTCTCTGCCAGGCTCCAGAGCTCTGCTTGCCCTCAAACTTGAGGAAATACTTAAAAAGTGGACTTGTCTTGCCTTTTGACTTACTTCACTGAGCATAATTCCTTCTAGCTCCATCCATGTTCCTACAAATGTCTCTAGTTTATCTTTTTTAATTGCTGAATAGTATTCCATTGTGCATATGTACCACATCTTCTTGATCTAGTCATCTATTTTTGGGCATTTGGGTTGTTTCCAGGTCTTACCAATAATAAATGGTGCTGCAATAAACATAGGGGTACAGGTATTCTTTTGAAACGGTGTTTTTGTGTCCTTTGGGTAGATCCCTAGGAGCGGTATTGGAATATAAAGAAACAAACATACAAACAAAAAATGGGGCTCAAGGAAAAGAACAACAACAATAAAAAAATAATACAACAAGAACAAAAATACAAAGACAATTCAAAGGCACTTTGAGGGTGGAGGGGTGGGATTGGAATAAAGCCAGAAAGTGCACAAGGGACTGAGGTGATGGTGCACAGGTGAAATGGTGGTGGGAATTCCATGGGGACTACAGTTGATGTCAAATATGTATAAATAAATTAATTTAACAAAAAAAAAAAGGGAAAAAATCCTAAGAACTGAAAGAAAAAAAAAAGTGAACTTGTTCCCTTATCAACTTCTCTTAGGAATAGCTGATCACAGTAAGACCCTTTTGTTGTCAGTTCCCACTGGACATTTCTCCTTATTTGCCCAGATCCCCCTCCAAAGACCCTGCTGATCTCTCCCTGCCTCCTCTTTTGCCCTATAAAGGAAAACCTTTTTCTGTCTGATTCTAGATGTTTGCAGATTTCTGAGACCCCAGCAATCTCCTCCATTAGTATTTTGTTTCTAATGAAAGTCTCTCTTTACCTAAGTCTGGTTTGCTTTTTATTTGGCATAATTAGGATTAAACAATAAAATGACAACCAGAGCAAATTTAACTTGCAAATTAAGAGAACATTTCCTGGCTTTTAAGCCAAAGGAAATCAAAACTGATAGGATAAATTGTCTAGCAAGTGATAGGATAAATCAAACCTGATAGGATAAATAGTCTCAAGTGGCTGCATTATTAAAGAAGAGACACTTAGGACACACCTTTTACAAAAAAGAACAACAAAATACATGAAACAACAAAATGAATAGAGGTAAAAACTCCCATTTTGAGGTAGAAAATTAATATATAAACACATTGAAAAATTGGCTCTTGGTAGCTATTATTAAAATAGACAATGTCTTCATGAATTTGTCTAAGGGAGATTCAAAATACGTATGAGTAGAAAGGGAAGGAGCTATAACTTCTAATATGTATAAGTCAAACACACTTGGGGACCTTTCTAGTACTTAGTCAAATCATTATTACCCAGTAGACTAGACCAGTCAAGGCTCATCCCAGGGACAGGGAGAGGTACTTGGCCTACTAGCACTGGCCCCAGGGCATGCTGGGACAGAAGGGGTATGGAGTTTAGCCCGGAAGGTGAGACCTTAGAGAATCTGAGGCAGAGCTGGGGCCTTGACTGAGAAGGACTCACAGGACAAGAAAGTCTGGTCTAGAGGTTGTAGACCTGGTGCAGGCCTGGGATGACCGTCTGTGGAGTTAGGACTCAGGGGCCACCTGGTAGGGTGACCAGTGGAGGGAGCCAGTGGGAACACTGGCTAGGAAGCCAGATCTTTCCAGGAGAAAGGAACAGGACTCAGCTCTCATGTGGGCTGACTAGACTGAGTGAGGAGCAGGCCCCGGCAAGCAATTGTTTTCCTCTGGTACCTGTGCCTGGAGGGAGACAGAAGCCAGGTGCCCAGGTAACTTGGTCGAAGAGTGCCAAGAAGGCCTAGTGTCCTTCCGACAGTGACATTCAACAGCAAGTCCAGGCCCACCACTGTCCTTCTGGGCACAGGGTGGACACGGTATTTCTGTAAAGGGCTAATGGATAATGTTTCTGTACTAACCTGTGACCTGTTCGTAGGTGACTGTGTTTCCAGAAGCACTCTGACAGGATTAGTTAGTCCTGAAGTCGTACCGTGCCCCAGGCATCTCTTTCCGTGTCTCAAAATTTTATCACTTTTCAAGGTCTGGCTCTTCTAGAATGTATTTTTTGCTCCCTTCTCCCTACTGCGTTTAACTTACCGACTCCCTTGTCTCCTCACATACTTCACATTGTTTCTACAGCATTACTCAATATTTGCTATTCTTCTCTTTTTCATAAAAATTAAAAAGGAGCATATTCATTGTGAAAACATTTAAATATACAGATGTTTTTTCCTTTAAAGACTGAACAGTTTTACAAATAGTATATGCTTATTTCAGAGACATTTGAAAATGTATGTAAATACGTAGCAGAAAATAAACATTAACCGTATTTCCACTACCCATAGTCACTGTTAATATTTTTACATATATTGATTCAGGTTTTTAATAGATGTACATGTAATTTTCATTCTATTATTATTATTACAAAAGTAAGTGATACTGTATTTATAGTTCTGGAAATCTACTGATGATTGGCATCTTAGATCAGTACAGGAACTTGAACATTCTTAATGGCTGTATGGTACTCCTTCAGTGGACTTTGGTGTGTGTTCTGTAACAGTCTCTTGGTTCTTCATTGCTGGATATTTTATTATGGCTAACTTTTCACTATGATGAAACACTCCTGAGAGGGATGGCAATGTAATAATAATAATAATTGATCATTTAAGATTAGATTCCTAGCAATACAACTGTTGGCAGTAAGGATATATTCTTTTTCTTAGAGGCTTTTAATACCTGTTGCTGGGTTGTTCTCTTGAAGGTTTTGCCCCTTTACATTCTGTCCAGTTATGTTAGTGCCTTATCCCTGTTTCCTTGCTGAATTGGAAGTTGTCATCAGGCAAACTGGACCTTTTTGATGCTGAAAATGCCATTTCTTTATTTGAATTTGCCTTTCTTTGATAACTAGAGATGTGGGCACTAGTGCTTTTAAATATCTGCTGGCTACCAAGTTTTAGGAATAACTTATGTGCACCAAATGTCCATCTCTTACTGATATGGCCGTCTCCTACCTCTGGATACACTCATGAGTTCATAGTATGGGACATCAGCCCTGGGACAGCCAAATAATGATGGATATAGCAAAAACCCTTGGTACCTTTTCCTGCACTGGAAATTTAGACACAGAAAGATTGGCTGTTGACTCTTGCTCCACATTCAGCTCAAGAGGATGGGGGAAGTGAGGTTGGGGACTAGTGATTAGGAAAGAGGAGTTTGGGGAATGGATATGTTGAGGCTGAATCAGGCCAACAAAACTAATGGTGTGATCTTAGAACTACTGTTTTCCTGTTGGTTAGTTGATCTCGATTTGTCTCGATTTTAGACAGAGAAGATAGCTTGCCAGCAGGTGGCGCCAAACTGCAGCTAGGACTAGATACACTGTGCAATTGAAAAACACCCTGGTAAGCGGATTCAAAACCCTGGTGATGGTGTATGGGTGAATTGGTGATGGAAATTCTATGGGGACTACACCTAGAAAAGAAAGCAAACACTGTAAGAAAAATAAATAACATTTAAACAGCAACAACAACAAAACAGTCAGTTGCTCAAAAATTTAAACCGAGTTAATGTATGACCCAGCAATTCCACTCTGAGTACACCCATCCAAGAGAAATGGAAACAAAAATGTGTACGTGAATGTTCACAGCACCGTTAGTCACAGATGCAAAGGAGTATAAATAAGCCACCATTTGGTGAAGGCATAAAAAAGTGTGGTATGTTTATACATTAGAATACTATTCAGCAACAAACAGGAAAGAAGCACTCATATAAGCTACGGATGGAGGAATGCTGAAAACATTATGCTGAGTGCAGGAAGTCAGGCCCAGCAGACCTTATGTGGTCTGATTCCATTATGTGAAAAGTTTAGACTAGGAAAATGTATAGGACAGAAAGCAGAATAGTGTCATCTAAAGGTTGGGAGGGAGAAGTGGGGAGTATCAGGTATCTCTGTGACGTGGCAAAAATGCTCTAAAATTGTGCTGATGACTGTACATCTCAGAATATACTAAGGATCCTACAGTTGTACTCTTTAAATGGGTGAATTATATGACATGCAAGTTATATCTCAATAGTGCTGTTGTGAAAGAGTTGGTGTGTATAACAAAGACCCACTGGCGGATGGTGTATAGGAGACTTCCCAAAATCATCGTCACTGAATCAAAACTAACTTCTTCATCTTGTACAAAACATGCACAGCTGGGTGTTGGTGGCTTACCCTTCCTTTCCTTCAACCACGAGCTTCAACATCATGATTTCCATCTCCAGGCTGGTCCTGATGCTGCACCTTGGCTTTTGTAGCATGTGGGCTCCCCTGGGTCTGGCATATCTGCTCTTCCAGGTTGCTGACCTGTGTCTTGATTTCTGAAAACCGAGCCATGTCACCCCCTCCCGAGTTGGCCGAGGGGCCTTTCAGGGAGTATTACCACATGTGCACAAACAAACTGAAATAACGTTCAGTATTCAGGATGTCGATACTAAAATCATGTTCTGTGACGAGACTGTTGTAACTTAGGTCAAATGATTAAATTGTTTCAGGCTCTAGAGCATAAAGGAAAAAAAAACTTATTTGATTTTCTCTTTGAGGCTTGTATTTACAGAGCAGTTAATTTGCAGCTGACTCAGCCCGAGCAAGCAGAAGTGACTAACCTTGAGCTGATATCAAGTTTTATTTACTAAGGTATATACTTGAGCTATCTTAGTATACATTTAAGTGTATATACATATTTTTCCATTTGTACTATATTGCTATGTTGTTTCATAAGATCACCTGGTGCTAAAAAGTGCAAATACAAAATATTTAGTATCTCTCACAAATACAAAATATTTAGTATCTCTTGCATCTATAGTTTATTAGCCATTGTATTGATCGAGCTCTTCCTTAGCTCCATTAAAGTTTTACTAGACAATAATTTCATGTTCTGTTTATCAAGATTCAAATACTGAGACAGGTCTGCAGCTGGGCAACCTCCTTGTACTAATTGAACAGGAACAGAGACAAATTAAACTAAATCAAAATAGTAAAAACAATGTATTTTTACTCTGATCCTTTTTGTTAAGGTGAACATTGCAAGAGATGTTTCTTTCAGAGGTGGGATGGAAAAGCATGGAGTTATGATCCTTTTTGGTCAGAAGTCACAGTTTTCAACTTGGTTTCCATATTTTTTTTTGATCACCTGTCAAAGTTCTCAAGACATCAGCTGTGCTATTGACCTCCATTTTGTACTATAGATAAATCCATTATGCCATGGTGGATAAACCCAGTGTTTTGGTTAACACTTGTTTCAAATAAGAATATTTTACAAATATTTTCTATTAAATGATCTGTATTTTTTCTTGATACCCAATGCAAAACTTCAGGAAAATATTGAAAAAAAATCTGTTTGGGTAAATTCTCTACTGCTTAGAAAAGAATGAAGAATTTAAAATAATTTAGGTCTGTTCATTCCTTTTAAAATTAAGCATGTAAGTAAGACTTAGAGTGATTAATTCTTTAAAATCCCAAACTAGTTAGTAGTATTATTTGGATAAAGATCCAAGACACTGACAGAATAAAGAATGTTCTCCCTTATATTGCTTCATTGATTTTGGTGTTGTGTCCAAGAGGAAGTTGGAGTAAAATACTGTGTGAACAAACTTGTATTACATTTTCCTGCCATACCGCAAGATTTAAAAAATTTGAATGGAAATTTTTATATCTGAAGAGTAATTTGTTTTAGGAAAAGATAAATTTAATGCATATCTTCTTTATTGCTTGTATTATAGACATTGTGTAACAAGGTAGTATAATTATTTCAAATTTACTACATTGAATCCTTGAATCGCTATAGCACTGCTTATGATAATAAGTGATAATATTAATATAATATTCTATTAACTTCATTAATGGAATGATTACTTCATTTACCATTCATCTATTACTCGCTTCACTTACTATTTTATTATTTATTTATTTTTCAGTTATCAATTTCTGTATTATTTATTTTTCTACTTAGACTTCTAGGATTTATCATTCTACTACTTCTATCATTATCTGGTTGTTTATTCAGTTTCCACTGAATATACACACCAGTAATAATTCAATTTTTAATTGAGCATTTTGCAAAAAATCTTTGTTATATCTTGTGAATAAAATTGACAAGTCACAGTCCTTGACCTTAAGGGGCTTGTGTGTAATTTTGTTGTATTTCATATGATCACAGCCAATCTTCTCAATGTATTTTTTGACACTTGAGAAAGAGTCAGAAAAATAATTTACATTTTCTTCCCTATTGAGAAGCAATAGAAGTTATTTGCTGTCCCCCACGGTTGACCTAGATGTATACTCTGGGTTGCCTGTGGGTAATCCTCATCTTCCCTTGCTTCCAAACAGCTGCCCTCCTTAGAGACCCAGTTTCCATGTAGCTGGGTCTTAGAAGCTCACCTTGAGGTCCCACTGTGTAGTTCATGCTCTCTTGGTCATTCACTGGCAATGGTATCCTATTGCCCACTAATAGAAACTCAGTTTTCTCCTTCATTTTGCTGTTGAAGTTTTATGCTGTTAAAACTTTCCATCTGTGTTTTAGTGAATTTTTAATGAAAATAATTTACATTCCGTTCCTTTGGCACTGATCAATGACATAAAATTAAACATTTGATTCATGTTGAAGCAATAGTTTACATCTTTTACAGTTTCTGTGTCTGTCCATGTTTTAAAAACATTTCATATAAAATTACATTTTGGGATATAAGCTGGGGCTTTGCAAATCTTTGTCAAATTCATAGTGTAGAGTGTGGTGGGGAAGACACTGCTGGAGGTTGGAGACCTGGGTCCTGTCACTTAGTTGCTTTGTGATCAAGGAGAACACAGATGACCCCTTTGAGTCTGGATATTGATCTGTAAATGGTCATTATACTTCTTCAAATGAGTTGTGATTGGTCAAAATTTAAAAATATATATGTTAGATTTAAAATGATTTATAAACATAAAGTGCAACCACCATTCAATTAATTCATTATGAAGCCAGTTCTATCTCTAGACTTCAAGAACAATCTATATTGAAGGTAGGGAGGTAGCGAGGACTGAGTTTTATGTGTGGATTATGAATTTTTATGTCAGACTGAAGGAAGTACACACTTGCATTTTTTTCTTTTTCTGGTGCTTCTAGACTTAGAAACTTAATTGTAGTGACAGATTGAGCAAAAATGTTTTCTAATGTGTCTGAAACATGCCTATTCATATTGATTGAATTTACCACTTTTGCTTTAATACCTGGAAAAAGGTTTAAGTGAATGTAAGATTCCCTTAGACTGGCCTTGATTTAGGGATTCTTCACACACACACACAGACACACACATACACACACCCCTATTCCTTTTACACTGTTTAACCTCTTGGAGTGGAGATTAAAGTGCATCCAGGACCAACTGTTTTTATCTTTTGCTTTATGTAGAGGCTGTGAAAGGATCACAAGTTTCCTTTCAGACTGGCCTTTGGCTATACATGTGCAAGACAGGCAGGGACTGAGATGCTAACTAATAAGGAAGGACTCTAGAGGTAGATGCCACTTAAAGGAAGAATGGATTTCACCACTGGGTAAACTGAAGCTGAACACTGCATTATATTGGGGCTGGGCTGTGAGGGGCCTTGTGCATAAAGGATTAAAACTCAACAAGCTGTGGCTTCTCAGACCCTGCAAATCCTAAAGAAATGACTCTGACCCAAATTCTGGGAGATAGCCTCTAACCCTTGGACTCTCCTGCCTAGTGGGTGTCTTTGTGGGTACCAGAATTGCTGCTACTGATGTGATTTATCGGGGGAGGGCTCCCTGGGCTACACTGTATCAGTTTGACCTCTGAAGGGGCTGGAGACTGAGTAAGTCTAAGGAACTGACCCCCAATAAAAACCCTGGACACCAAAGTTTGGGTGTACTTCTTTGGTGGTCATACTACACATGTGTTGTTATACGTCATTTCTGAAAGAATTAAGTGCTCATTTGTATGATTTTACCAAGAAGGGACAGTAGGTAGGTGACGCCCGCACTGTGGTCGTGATGGGGCTGGGTGCTGCACTAGACCATAACCGCGGGTACGGCAGGGCCCCTGAATTCTGCATGTTCATCATGAGTCACAGGATCTGAGGGTGGTCTTGGGGACCCCGAACAGGCTGAGCTCAGGAGGACAGGGGTGTGCTCTCTCTCTCTCACTTTCACAGGGCAACTTCCAAATTGTGGGGTCATCAGGAGACGTGGAAAGTCAACACCTGCAGGTTTTATCTGTAGTTTTATAGGTGGGGACTAGACTTTTAGACAAACGGTGTCTGACTGCTAAGACCACTTCACGGATGCCTTCATACCTTTCCTTAGATTCCAAATCGCAAATCTTCTAGCTATTTTAAAAAGCTATAGCCATGTTCTCTTGATGTTGTGTGGAAAACATACTTTATACAGACGAGTCAAGGCAGTCAACTTCTGCTTCCTTTTCTGGAAAGCTTTCAGCGACTTTCTGCCTCAAACACTAGCTCCAATATGTTAAGTACCTTCCCAGGTCAGAACTCCCGCAGAACAGGGACACCTTGGCCATGCCGGCGCCACATTCCTGTGGGCACAAGTATCACCGAGGACGGGTTCAGGAACTGTGCCCTTTGTTTTCTTTGTAAACTTGCCATTTTGGCAATACTTTCATAGAAATTAGGTCATTTTTATTTCAGCTGGCTGATTGATTTATGGCCTGAGCTTTATGACAAAGTAGGGAGAATTACCATTTACCTTGAAAAGGCACGAAAAGATAATATCTGTCATTTTGAGTACTAGAGACCACGTCATCCTTTGTGGCCTCAGTCCCTGATGGAGAAACTTGGCATGAACTTCACCAGCTCTAAGCTCTTCCAGGTGTTCAACTTTTCTGATCTCATGAAGTAATTTTCTACATTTTACTTCTTCATCATACTAGTTACTTGTCACGGGCTTGCTATCAACAAGACCCTTTTCAAACTATTCAGCTAGGGTATTTGACCCTCACAAAACTCTGAAGTAAGTATTATTATCATTTTCATCCCCATTTGGCAGGTAAGGAAATTGAGGCAGAGAGCAGTTAGCGGACGTTCTCAAGAACACACAGCAAGAAAGAAGTAGAAATGACTTTTGAATCTAGGTAGAGGACGGAATTAACCACTCCTCCATACTGACAAGTAAGTTTTAGAAAATACATCTTCCTTCAATTTCATGTGTTTATCTCTTTCACCAGTGAGATACATTATGGGGAAGGTCTCAGTCAGGTGAGCTGATTCCTGAACCTGCACATGGTTCTTTAGGTTGCCCTAAGGATGTGGCTTGAAAGAGAGAGAAGGAAATGGATAAAACCAGTGAAATATGCAAAATATTTAATAATCAAGTACACGGGTGTGAATCAGACTCACACCCGTGGCGGGTCTGGATTGGGTCCCTGAGGTGCCTGATGCAGAGTGGGGAAGGCGCCATGGAGGGAAGCCTGGGCCATAGCCAAGGGCATTCGGGGGTGTAGGTTCTGAGAAAAGTCTCAGGTTTTTCCATCCTCACACCATTGGTGTAACGATGGACACCTGCGGAGGCATGCGCAAGTGGGAGTTTGGACCTGAGTTTGGACACTGGGCTTCTATGAGCGGCGTCATGAGGACGCCAGTACCAACTCGAGCAGCAAGTACCAATCAGCAGCAGTGAGAGGACAAATGCGAGCAGAAGATGAACAAGCAGCAAGAGCAGCGGGAGAACAGAAGAACTGCAAAGCAGTTGAGAGGGTGAGATGCACCCCGGCACCCGTGCCTGCCATGTACCTGATGCCACCTCTAATAATTAAAGCTTAAAAGCCACCAAGGGCTCCAAGACTCCTTCCTTTACCCCCCCCCCCCCCCGTCTGCTAAGAACCATCTAGAACTTGCCCTGTGCTGCCTTCCTGCCGCTACAGGGTGCTTTGGGCAGCAGCATTTCTCAGGGCTCGGAAATCCTTTTGTATTTTAACAATGAGGACCAGCTTAGCTGTAGTCCTTCCTGTGAGTCTGCTCAGGTTAAATAAAGGTCTCCTTTCTCAGGCACTTAGCTTGAGGAGAGTCAAGTGTGGGTTGGGCCCCTAGTACAGGGTATAACCTGCCTAAAGTCTCACAGGTGACCTTTTGTAATAACAATTCTCAGTTGGGAGGGGCAGAAAGTGTATATCAGAATTTCTGGTGGAGCTGGCAGTCTTCTTCCATGTTTCTCCCAAAGGAGTTAGATGCTAAACAGAGTTGAAGGTCACTGCTTTGTAGCATTCTCAAGGTGATCGTCACCTTTTGCAGTTTGGCCATATTATAAAATGGTTTCTTACTGTAGTACAGAGGATGGACATTTTTGCTGGTCTGATTTTAGGACAATTAGTGTAGTTCCCTCTCCCCCATTCTAAACTGATGATGGATTGTTTTGTACTCATTTTAATCGACGCCTTATGGGTATTTATTATGTTAAGGATGGTGCAGGGTGGAAAGATCCGAGTTTACTTTGGCAGGTAGACGTATCAAATGGCTACATTCTTTAGGACTTAAATGTAGCTTTGGAATTGTTTGGGTATAAACCTGAGTCACATCATTCACTTACTCAGTTCTGAGTTTGGTTCTGTGCTTGGTGCTAAGGATGCAGAGATTGTAGGAAAAGACTCTGCTGTCAAGAGCTCACAGTCAACCAAATTAGAGCTAGATGGGGAATAGGCGATTTTAACACAGGATGAGAATTTGAACCTCAGATATAGAACATGGAGGGGGTGTTCCGGGAGGACATCCTGCTGGAGAACGAGTAGTTTCCACAGCATGGTCACACCTTCAACATCTCTCAAGGTTACTGTAAACCCGCCTTGCTTCTTCTCCTGCTTTCCTACAATCCATCCTCCATGCGATGAACAGTGATTTTTCTAGACTCACAGCAATCTCTGGTCTGAACCTCTCATGGCTTCCCAGTGAACCTTGAATAAAGTTTACCTTCCTCCGGGACCTCAACTGAACCTCCCATCTCCTTACTCTGCTTCAATCACACCAGCTGTGCTTTTTCTGGAATATGCTAACCCTGATACCTGCTTTTCACCAGTTGTCTACAGAGCACTAACTGGCTCCTTCTCATCCAGCTGGACCTCAGCTCAAATGTCATTCAGTGACCACCCATCTAAAGGGGCCACCCTGTCCCTGTATTAATAACACTTTAAAATTTTACATATTATGCTCTTCTGTCATCATAAAAGGCTTGCTGACTCAGTTCTTAGAGACAGCACAAGGGGTTCAACTGGTAGTGGGTCTCCATGCAAACCAACCAGCCCTGAATCTACGATGCCAACATCTTCTTACCTGTCCTTCACACCAAGCCATATCTCCCCTGCCCGACATCATGCCAGGGCCAGGTACCAGGTAGTGACCACCTTAGAGTCCCCACTGCCCTAGGACTTTATTCATGCTAACCACTTCTAAGCAGTCTACTTTGCCCTGTCCTGCCTCTCCTGCAAATACCCTTATACAGACTTTGACCTCTGCCCGGCCCTCTCTTCCCTCTGCTCCCTGACCAGCACTCGTGCTCTCTGTGTGGCTCTGCATGTCATCACGTACTCTTTTCTCTTGGGAAATATGGGTAATAAAAATAATTTAATGGCCGTGGCATCTCTGTGTCATCCGTCAGAGCACAAAATTAAATTATGGGGATAATTTTTAATACAGCCCATAGACCAACCCATAGATTACACTCTGCTTATTGTCGTTAACGAGCTGAGCAGTGTCCATTGTCCTCTTATTTGTTCACTCTGCTACTCCTGGCTCTCCATTGGTAAGTCAACTCCAAGGAAGCAGAAGCCAATTTTTCTGTATTCCTGTTGGCCCCCGCCCCCAGGTTGCAGTGGACATTGACTTAACTGACACTATTTTCCTTCTTTTTACCAAATCAACGAATGACAGACACCAATATTACCTCTACCCAGACTGCTCTTTCTATGTTCCTCTACAAAGACTAAAGGAGAAATGGGACCCATACAAAAGTGTGAAAGTACAGTTATAAATGTTCAGTGCATATGTGAGCACTTTCCAAGTGCCATGGTGGGTATATGTTTAAAAGATCATATCAGGGGCCTCCCTGGTGGCCTAGGGGTTGAGTCTTTAGTGCCATCATCACAATGGACTGAGTTCGATCCTGGGCCAGGGAGCTGACCCACATGGTGCAGCAGATCTCTCCTGTCTTTCCTGCTGCTCCCCTCACCAGTGTGTTTCAGTGGCTCCACCTGTTCTGCTCCCCACTCTGTCTCTGGTGAATCCTCTCACCCCTGTGCATCTCTGGCCTATACCCCAGCTCTTCTATGCAAAAATAAAAAATTGGGAAAAAAAATCCTATCAGAGACATTTGCATAAGTAATGTTAAGATTATTATATATCAATTTCAATACCATCTTCTTTATCTTCATTTTTCCTCATAAGTAAATATAAAGCTGTAGCCAGTTGCTGAAGCCAAAGACTGTTATCGGTGGCATCCCCTAGAAGGTGGTGCTGGTGCGGATAGATAGTCCCAGGGAAAATGCAAACAAAGCATTGTATTTGGGGTGGAGACTCTGATAAGAAATATAAGGGACTGCAGAAGTAGCCCAGGGTTCACTGTTCTAGCATTTAGCTTTTGGGATTTCAGTGTTTTTGGATCTTCAGCAATTCCAGTGTCAGCGATTTCTGCCCCCACCACACTGATCTTCCAGAAGGCTGGTGTGGGTCTCTGAAGGACGTGGAGAGACTTCCAGCAGCCAACCTCAGAGAGGAAAAGTTCAGAAGCCTTGCAGGTAACTGAGCAACTGAAACTGTCACTCTGCAGTGACAGACACCCAGAGCATGCACCTCACTGAGCTGTGTGAGTGTGGCCATCTGTTGGGTCATTTGTCTGCTGCAGTGCTCTTTTGAGTGTTGCTTGTCTGGTATGGTGCCGGGGCCTCTCAGCAGCTCCTGTGAACATCTCCTCTTGTGTCTTCTGTTATCTTCGTGAGTTGGAACCCGGCCTACAGTCTCTGCCACATGCTTGAGACCTCAGTGGGGGGGAAGGTGCCATCTTGGGAGCATGGCCTATTTTTCTGGATAGGAGCTCCATGTCCTCAGTGATGGGAAGATGCCATCTTGGGAGCATTTGTGTTTAGGACTTTAAAACACTGGACACTGTTTGGGTGAGGTAAAAGGCCATTTTTGGCCTCAATAAGTCTTTGTTTTCCCATTATTGTTGTTCTCTGAACCTGAGTAGTTTTGCAGTTGCACACACAGGTGTAGAACTTAGATGGTGACAGATGAACTACTTGGGAAGTGTCCTTGGCCAGTTTTAGTGCCCCTTGCTGGTCTGCATCAAATCCACCATGTGGGCAGTTTTATTGCCTATATGGCTCTGTGAGGATATTCTAAACCTAAGAAAGGACAGATGCAATTTTTATAAGATTTGGTTTCCCTAAGAAGTTAGACCTGATCTGGTAAGACATCAGTGGAAGCACCTGAACATTCTCTTAGTTGCTGTGAGTCAGCTTTTCGTAAACCGAAAACGAGGTGGTGAAGGCAGCACGGTGGCAGAGGGTGATGTGTTGACGCTGAGAGCCCTGAAAATGTTCTCGGAAACTTGTCTTCTTTCCATGACATAATTTTCAAGAAAAAGTTCCAAATGAAGTAGTGTTATTACCGAACGAGCCTTTTATTACTGAGAAAATTTTTGATGATTGTTCTTCAATGAATGGGAACAGTGGCACTAACCCAAGTGGCATAAAATAAAAAAAAAAATATTTTCTGCCTGGCAGGGAGTCTCTTTCATGCTCACTTTTTTTTTTTTTAAAGATTTATTTATTTATGCATACAAGCACTAGGGCACAGGCCAGAGGTGTGGGGGGGTGAGAGGATTCACCACAGAGAGCAGGGAGCAGAACAGGCAGATCAACA
>JAGFMF010011723.1:246401-258809 GCA_019455555.1 Galemys pyrenaicus | reverse complement strand
CTGCTCCCCGCTCTCTGTGGTGAATCCTCTCACCCCCCCACACCTCTGGCCTGTACCCCAGTGCTTGTACGCATAAATAAATAAATCTTTAAAAAAAATACACTGGTTTTGAAAAGAGTACCGGCTGCGTGATTCAATTTTGAACCTAGTTTTCAAAGGTGACCACTTTGGAAGTATACTATGTATTTGGAGAAGTAACTCTTGGTATAGCAGTTTAATTTCAGTTTTGTTACTTTAGGGTCACATCTATTAAGAATATATATTACGTGTGTATATGCTACAGGTGTATGAAGTCAATGTGTGTTTTAAACCTGCCATTGTTAGACAGAAATTAGATCTCATTTTCTCAAGATGTCCTTAAAGTCTATTTTATCTAATTAGATGCTATCTTTTAAGTGTACCTTTAAACTTAGCTATAATTACTTGGCCAAACACTGTTCTTGTAATCCTGATAGGTCTAGAATACATGATTCTTTTTCTTTCCCATGGGAAACTTGATGAGAGAGTAAGGTTGTCCTGTTCCAATACTTTGCCACTTCTAAAGACAACTTAGGCCCACCCCTGTCTGACAAGGGGTCTTTAGTGTCCCTCCCTCCCTTCCTCCCTCCCTTCCCTTTCTTCCTTCAATATATTTTACTTAATCTAATATACCCCAAATATTATCATCTCAACATGAAAACAATATAAAAATTATTAAGGAAAAATTTACATCTTTATACTGAGTCTCAAAACCCAGGGTGTACTTTATATCACCTCCAGAATGTACTTAACCTTTATATCGCATGTTAGCTCTGACTAGCCCACAACTTGCCCAGTAGCATCTAGTGGCTTATTTTGGTGCCATCTTCTTATTTAAGAAGTCAAGTATCATTTCCTCTCAGCTGGGAGTGTCTAATAGCACCATGTAGACAGTCAGCTCTTACCTCTTTGTGATTCTTTTTGAGGTAAGTCATCTCCTCACTCAGGGTTTCATATTGAATCTCCAGGTCTGTCTTGCACAGGGTTATTTCATCCAGAACTCTGCGTAACCCATTGACATCAGCTTCCACGCTCTGGTGAAGAGCCAGCTCATTTTCATACCTGAAAGAGTGTTAACAATTTTCAAGTTTGTCACGTGGTTGAAGAAATAGTCACCAGTCAACGATCAAAGCTAGAATTCTAGAATTTTTTGGTGGCAGATTTGAACACCAGGCATATATTATGATAGTTATTTTCTTTATTTTGAGATTTTTTTTTTTTTAGACAGAAAAAGAACTAAGATATCAGACACAATTTGTATAAATACTGTTCATACTAAATATACTACAGCCAAAGTATAAAATGACAACACAGTTTATCTGAATGGGTTAGTTTTGGAATAAGATTTGATCATTGTTTATGGAAGAACAACCAAAAAATAAATTTAGCTAATACTGCACATTAATTGCTGTGAACTCTCTTCACTGTGACTTGACTTACTTGAGTCTGAAATCATCCGCGGTCAGCCTGGCATTGTCGATTTGCAGAACAGCATTAGCATTGCTGGTGGTGGAAGTGATGATCTAGAAATGGGGAATTCAGCTTTTAAAAAAGCAATTGACCACAATCGATATAAAACAAAGTGTTTTTAGATTAGGAAATGAGAAGAGTTACTAGACAGTGATGAGATGCCACATAAGGTTAACCAACTGAATCTACTCAACGCCCATTTCCTGTGCTAAATTGAAATGCCCCTTAAGAAAGTACAAGCAGGCATGATTCGTAGTTTTAATATTCGGTGAAGAAAGGAAAAGAACACTTGGAAATAAAAGTACATAGAAATGATCATGAAGTATAATTTCTTACCTGATTTTTAAGATCCTCGATGATCGGGAAATATCTACTATAGTCGTGATCGAGACCGCGGCAGGAACCAGGCCCAAATTTCTCATACCAGCCCTTGATCTTCTGCTCCAGGTCAGCGTTGGCCTCCTCCAGGGCACGCACGTTGTCCAGGTAGGAGGCCAGGCGGTCGTTGAGGTTCTGCATGGTCACCTTCTCGTTGCCCGAGAGGAGACCCCCCTCGTTCACAGTGAAGCTGGCGCAGGAACTGCTTCCCCCGGCATTTCCTCCCAAGGAGCTACCTCCGAAGGCACAGGAAAAGCCACTTCCAATCCCAGGTACGCCGCAAGCATTTCCAGCCCCAAAACTGGCTCCCCCGGAGAGCCTGAGAGATCCAGTGGTGGGTCGGGTGCAGGTTCTCCTGGATCCGCTGGAAAGTCGAAGAGACATGGCGTAGGGTCGAGGGTGTCGCTGAGCTGTGTGTATGAGACCGAGCGAGCGCCTTCTCGTCGCGATGGTTTGCTTTGCCTTTTTATAGACACTTCTCAAGTGTGTTCTGGATGGAATTTTGCCTACATAGAGTAAAACAGGGCTTGCCAGCCTCAGCAAGTTAGCGTAATTGGATGATTTTTTCTAATTAGTAACTAACTTTGCTGGGCTCATTCCTGTAGGAGGGCAGTTGCCCTGGGGTTGCTGGTTATCTGAGAGATGGGTCTGGGTGGAGCTCCTTCAGGTTCCGATTGCATTCTTAAATTGCCTGTGAGTCACTCCTCACTTCCACCCTTGGAAGATAAAACTCACCAGTCCACTACACGCAGTAAAATCTGGCGTCATGGTTTTGGGCTATCATGCCAAGGCAGATTTTGATGTTTCTGAGATCTTCTCTGCTTTTGGGTCCTGGATCTTTTCAGTAGCGAACAGAACCATAATCATGGTTTTCCTGGTCTTTTCCTCAAGGGTCTTTTCCTCCCTGCCCTCCCTACTGTTTCCAATGGGAAGTTGACTTCCTTTTTGGCTGACATGCATTGTATTTTGTTGACACTTATGTCTGAGGATAGTTGTCTTATCCATTTTGGTAATTAGGAACACACCCCCTAATTGCTGGTATGTACTGCGGGAGTTGGGAAGGACATTAACTGAGTCCTGACCCTGCAAAATTTGAAGAAAGCCTGGAAGGAAATATTTCATCTGTTTCTACTTCATTTTGGCACAACTTTGGTTAAAGTCACTAATAAACTATTTGCAAGGCCAAGCAGCACATATATTTGTTTAATGTCCTAAACACATTGGAAATTTCTTGAGATGTCTGGAAATTGGCTATGAATAAAATTTCCATGAGCATTCCATGAGACTGTTGTGAACATACTGATTTATTTATTCATTGTCTTCACAAATATTAGGTACCTACTACATGCCAGTCATTGTTATGAACAGTTGGGATATGGGGATGGGTCAAATAAGGCCCCTGACTCATTGGGTTTATTGTCTTGTGGCCTCATTGATTCAATGAACACCATATACCAGATATAGAGTGATTCACTTACAGTTATTAAGACATGATGTTTTCTCTTCCTTTCTCTTTTTTTCCCCCCCTTCCCTTCCTGAATGATTTGGTCAAAAAACCATTAAGTAGGTCTAAGCAGGTGGAATGTGAAGGGTATCCTTGTGTGTATATGGGGCTCAGAATCTGAGAGTGGTGGTGGTGTGTGGGGAACGACGATGGAAGATCAGTGACACATGAGGTATTGATCAAATTAGTAATTACACTAAAGATACTGAGAGCCAGGTTTCTCACTAATAGAGAAAAGTGTTATAGCTATGGAAAGAGAGGAAGAATAAATCATGTGTCATATTGGAATTAGATTATTGGAATGAAGTTATGGCTTTGTATTTATATGTAAGTATAAAAACATATATATATATACACACATATTTGCATATATATGCAATTATGTGGCTCTATTATATATATAAGTGTTTTTTCTAGCCAAGGTGTATCTGAATGAGGTTCAGAGGTTAACAATTAAGGATGCCCAGTGTATATTTTTTTGGGATTTGTCAACTGTTAGTGACAATCTTTTATTTTTACTTTTGGCAAATACTGACTTCTTAGAAATGAGAATGGATGCTTAAACTTTTCAGCTCTCTTTTGAAGGAATGTGGTTGTTTGCTAAAAACATATATTTTAGAATCATAGTTTATGCTTATGTTCAGCATAACTCTGTATTATGTAGACAATTTACCTGTTTAAATTGAAAAGGATGGATACAGAAAAATGGAAATTAGTCAGATCGGTTTTGGAAAGAATGCAAACTATCGAACAAAGATTGACTAGTACTGAGGGTCATTAGAGAAAGGGCATATGATATTGTGCCACAAAATGATTGATTATCTAAGTATCCTGATGAACTAAGGTTGTGATTAGTCCTCCATTTCTAGCCTTGTATACACCATCTACTCGGAATGAGATCGAAATGAAACGTAATGAGGGAAACTAGCCTATGTGAGGGGGTCACCTGGTGAGCAGACTTTGGTCAACATGTGGGCAGAGAAAGTAGGTGCTGCAGAGGGACTGGAGATGGGTAATAGATGGAGAGGAAATGACCGTGTCTTCACATAAGAAGGAGCCCTACTCCCTCTGTCAATGATGATCATGCACTCAATGGAATTTCAGTGTGAAAATGGAATGTGGTTGGTGAAATTTCTGTTATGTCAATTTTCCTGTCAATGAGGCTCTGGTCACCATGTTGGAGAGGAACATCTGGATTGAATCTAGGCTCCCCACTCATCAGTTATGGAACTCTGGGGAGACAACTTAATTTCTTTGAATTTCTATATCTTTTAGGTAATAAAAAAATAATAAACACCCACTCCACTCCATCAGCCTTTGTGAAGGTTAAGTTGGTTAATTCATGGAAAGTGAGGATAAAATACACTCAAAGATAAGATATTGTCATAATGGTCTTGCCATGAAAGTATTAACCTGACTCAATCTAACTCCTCACCATTGAAATTGTGGTCTCAAGTCTGCATGTCTTGGGCCATTCATAATCAGAAGCTGCTGAAAAAGGTAACTGTCATCTGTGTTTATATCTCAGGAAACTGACTCTGGGTTGAGTTCAACTCCTTTATGTGGGGATAGGGGAACAACAGCCATCAAGACTATTCTGAGAGTTGGATATGCAATTTCAGGAGACCAGGAAACCTGAAATGGTGTGGTTAAGTGTGTATGGACCATATTATGGGCCACTTTGAATTCTACATAGCCTATACTCCAGTTGGTTAAAACCCTTTAGAGAGGCCCTGTCATGCAAGTTGTAAATCTAGGTTATTGCAGACCTCCCCATCTCCCTTCATTCCAAAGGAAATAAAACTCTTTAGCCTAAAACTTGGTTGCTGTCCAGCCCCAGCTGCACTCTCCAAAAATAATTTGGTAAGGCTATCAGGCAGCATCTTGTGTGCATGAGGACATAAGAAAGTTTGGGAACCACTCTGGGCTTGAGTGGTGCAATTCTCAATTTGTTGTTACCTCTATAGTAGGAACAGAGAGATGTATATATTGCAAATGGAAAGATAGCTATCCAGAGCCTGATTCAACAACCTAACATTAGTTGATCACCCACGCCAGGTAGCCTTTAGAAGGGTGATCAACAGGTATAATTTTCTTTCCGTGGGGATCAACAGGTATAATTTTCTTTTGTATCCACAGAAGGCCAGTCCCAAAGAGATCTAGTAATTTTCAGAGTTAACCAGGGACATGTTTGGGACCAGAGATTAGGACCAGTATTTTTTCCAATTTAGCTGGTAATGAATTAAAGTACAGTGACTGTGTAGTGAAGCACTTAATTTTATTACCATCTCCCCAGTACTGTCCCACTGAGATCAACTGTAGAAATTGAAAAGCACATTTGTCCAAAATAACTTGCAACAGAAAAAATTTTAATGAAATGGCAAAAAAGGACCCCAAAATACAAAAACCAGAGAGAGAAAAGACTGTCCTACTTCTGAGAAAGATAATATGCAAAGAACACAAGCAGAGGAAGAGAAGGAAAACAAATTCTAGCCCTTATATTTTGCAGAACAGAAATGAATGATTTCTTTGGGTAATTTGACCCATAGGGTTTGCAAAGGCAATGTTTTTGGGGAATAACCCCACTGCACCTTCAGTGTGCTTTAGAAGGCACTTGTTGTTCCATTGTAATGTTGCTTATTTTGGAGGATTTTTCTTCAACAGAGTGAACCCTCAGTGAAAGGAGATTGCCGAGCTGATCTAGTTCTTCAACCACTGTTTTGACAAGAATTTCTTCTTTTGAGTCTAAAGTAAAAGGAAAAGAAGTTTAGGACTTACTCTTAACAAGCTGAAATGGGGCCTCCCTGGTGGCGCAGTGGGTTGAGTGCCACACTGTGAAGCATCCGTGGCACAGCAGCACGAGTTCTATCCCTGGTCAGGGAGGGGACCCACATGGCTCGGTGGACTCTCCTGCCTTGCCCGCTGAGGCTGCACCCCTCAGCAGTGTGTTTCAGTCCATCTGCCTGTTCTTCTCCCCACTCTGTCTCTGGTGACTCTTCTCACCTCCTACGACTCTGGCGTGTACCCCTTGGGCCCCGGCTCTTGTGTGCATAAATAAATAAATCTTTAAAAAAACAAAACAAAACAAGCTGAAATGACCATTTGAAAAGATGGTGTTTGCAAGTTGGCAGTAAAATGAAATACCATAGTGTCTTTGAAATGTGCTTAGCAAGGTGCTGGTGACCTTTCTTCTATTTCCCACTCTTTTTCAAGCCATAGGTGTCTGAAAGCATGAATAAAACACATCGAAACTACAGAACTGTCAGGCAAGTATAGCCTGGGGCAAGGAGTATTGTCTTCTTTTAAACAAAGACTTGTCCTGAAACTTTATTTAGGGATGATTGAGTTTATTTACAAATACGTGACTTATTTAATACAAGTGATAGACTTCAAAAGAGTTACACCAAGTACAAAACCTTTTATACCTGTGACTTGATTTTCGGAACTTAGAGGCCCACGTCCTTTTGATTTGTAGAAAGTAAATTTACCTTTTCTGTGAAGAGAAGGGTAAATTATTGTTTTTTTAAAAAATCTTTCTTTAGGTCGCTCATCAATAATGCTAAGTGGATAATAAAAGTTTTGTAGGTTCCATAATATTCAATTCCGCTTTTGTTTTAGAGACCTTAGTAAGCTCTTCATGTCTTTAATATAGAGAAAGGAGGAGACTAAGTGATGTTCACCACCAGAATCTCCCTCGCGCCCAGACACGATCTCTTTCACCTGGTTATCTGGGGACTCCAGGTTCTTAGTCTGACTTTTCAGTCCATCACCTGGCCAGTGAACATGCCCGGAGTGCCCACCACATAGATGGCATGGGGCTAGTGCTATAGAATTACAGAGAGTGCAGATACAAACGGTTTACGTGATTTTGGATGCAAAGTATATGTGTACAAAAAGTGATCTGTACCTGGGCACGGAGGTTACTGTAGGAGAAGTGGAAAATGAGTGCTGTCACAGCACTGTTCAAAGGAGGGAGCAATCACCTTTGGGCTCTTGTGAGAACAGGCTGTGGCGGACTGACGTTGGTTCTGGAGAATGTTACTGACTCATGGCATAACCTGAACAAGCATTCGGAAATGGTTTCTGATCCCCGAGTGTCTTCTGTGTGTTAAGTCCCTGTCCTGAGCACTCTGCCCACGCAGCGAGGCATGATGGCTGAGAGTGTGGTTGTGGTGTTGCTGCAATCTTATCAATAAGGGAACCTCAATAAAGGAGTTTAAAGAGGTTAAACGCTTTGCTAAATTTACCCAGTGGTGTGACTTGCAGCCGGGGCTTCAACTCCATTGCTGTTGTTCTTGGCTAACAAACTATGGTGCTTCTCCAATTAAACCTTCCTGTATCTTCATTGCTCATCTTTCAAATGGAAATGTAACAACCCATTTAACACAGGGTGCATGTGGGGCAACTAATGATGTAATAATAAAATAGGTGTGTGTTATTATGAGAAATGTGCTTCACCATAAAATCATAGGTAGCAGTTCTTTCCCTGGGCTGGAAAACAGGAATTGTTCAACATTCTGCATTTAAGTATTCTCTACGTTATTATAGGTGCAATTACCCTACATACTTGGAAATGTGATTTTGTATCTGTTTTCATTTCACTTGGAGCTATGACAAATTCCTGAGCTCACATATGGGTATGGCTTTTTTGAGTAGGAAGTCCTAGAAGACCACTTGTCTTACATGCACACTGAGTAAAGCTACTTGCTGTGACATTCATCTTTTCATGAATTAATATTTACCTTTCTTCTCCATCTATTAATTTGCAGTAAGTTTCAATTTCCTTTTCTAAGAATATTTTGATGTCAAGAAGCTGCTGGTGCTCTAGCTTCTGGCCTTCTATTTCCGTTCGTATCTGCTGCAGTTGGTCCTCCATTGCTCCAATCTGATCCTGGATTTTCTGGAGCTGAAGGCAATAATTGCTTTTGGTCTCATCCAAGGAACATTCGTAGGAGTGTTTCTGAAACAAGAACAAAGGCTTGCATGTGTAAAAGAGCAATGACACATTCATATTTTAAACATTCCCAGGGGGGAAAGAATTTTCATATGTAGTCTGAATCTTTTTGATTGAAAAATCAGCATTAGCAAGGTTTAAAAACATGTTTTTTCTTCATTGAAAAAAGTTTTTTTTTAAGTGTTGGGAGTTGATGAGTCACAAGTAGTGCTTATCGACAAGATTCTTGATATTTAATCTACTTATATGTCGTGAGATTTTTAATTATATGGAATTAGTTATATATGCATTTAATTACATATGTATTTAGCTGTGGACACACATGCGTATTCAAATCAATGGTGATTCCTACGCACCACCGCCGTGACAGACTGAAGTTCAATTTCTGAGGTTTGTAGGTTGCGTTTCAGTTCCATTAGCTCACTCCTGGCTGCGGCAACTGCCCCCTCGTCGTCAGAGATCTGCTGTTGCAGGGAAGCACTCTGGAGCATAATTGTCAGAAGAGTCAGTGACCAGCTTGGAGGACAACTGAATACACTGTTGGCGTGTGAATGGCCAGAGCCCTACCTTCTCGTTAAACCGGGCCTCTGCATCTCTGCGGTTCTGCTCAGCCAGGTGCTCATACTCGGCCCTCATGTTGTTCAACAGGACGGTGAGGTCCACTCCTGGGACTGCGTTCACCTCCACGTTCACGTTCCCCCCGACCGCACACTGCAGGACTTGCATTTCCTGGAAAGGGGATCAGTATTTGTGTTCAAGGGAGAGCTGTGATTGCTGTTCACTCTGCTATGAGCCATGGGCTTGGGGAAGAAGTCAGCTACTGTGTGGTTGACCAGCAAGCTTGGCTCCTTACCTCCTGGTGATTGCTTTTGAGGCATATGAGTTCCTCATTGAGGGTTTCCAATTGTATCTCCAGGTCCGCATTGCATAGGGACAGCTCCTCCAACAGTCTGTGAAGACTGTTGATGTCAACTTCCACGCTCTGGTGCAGGGCAAGCTCATTTTCATACCTGGAAAGTAATTCAGGTGCTTGAGAACTGTAACTGGAGGCAGTCACAGAGATTAATGTTTCGGACATTGCATGTATGCTGTACATGCTTCTAAAGCTTCTTGCAACACTGAAGCAATGACAGCTCAACTCAAGGCTACTTGCTGATTCATGAATTTTATCTTGGAGGGGCTGTTTTTTTCACAGTTGATTTTTGTCATCTAACATGCTTAGCAGTTGAGTATGTTGTTTAAATATTGTGATAGCTCTTTCCAGAAGGGCACATTTAACTTCTTCAGTGCTCTAGTCTGACTTTATAAAAACATGTTGATTTTTAAAGCAAAGGCTATGTTTTTACTGCAGCGTTTTTACCTTTACTGTGATTCATTACTTTATTTTCACCTACTTCAGCCTGAAGTCATCAGCTGTCAGTCTGGCATTGTCGTTCTGTAGAACAATGCTGGCATTACAGGCAGTCAGAGAAATAATCTAAACAGGGCAGATAGTGCAAAATGTTAAGTACCAAAAGTCAGGATTTAAGTATGATTCTGATTTTCTTACCCAGCCAGACACCCATTTTAGTGTTTTTTCTTTTTTAAGATTTATTTATTTATGCATACAAGAGCTGGGGTACAAGCGGTGTTGGGGTGGTGGTGAGAGGATTCACCAGAGACAGAGTGGGGAACAGAATTGATAGATCTACTGAAAGACACCACTGAGGGGAGCAGCGGGCGAGGCAGGAGAGGTCTGCTGTGCCATGTGGGTCCCCTCCCCAGCCGGCAGCAGGGATCGAACTCGTGCTGCTGTGGCTGCGGTCTGCTTCATAACGCATTGCCCAGCCTATTGCTCCACCAGGAAGGCTCCCATTTTAGTGTTAATTTTTAATAGTAAAGGAATCTGGATTTTTTCAGGTAACAAATAACTAGCGCCAAAGTAGATTTTTAAAGTATGAGCTAAACAGGCGATCAGCAAAAGAATATCTATTTTGAAACAATTCCCCTTTTGTTCATTAATATATATATATATTTTTGGTCCAGGCATTGCCCTGAGCTCTGGGGCTATAGAGTGAGCGAGTTCTGTATGGTGTAAGTTCTTAAGCACATTTTATGTTTTGTTTTTTTAGGTTTTAAGCCGGTACCGAAAAGCATAGAGCTGAGCATCCAAAGTGTGGAGGGGTATGAGAGGGCGGGAACAGAGAAGGAAGGAAACAAGCACGATGGACTACGGTGTGGACTACGGGGGAGCTGGGGGCGGCTTCCCCAGGATGGTGCTGCGGATGGGGAAAACCCTCATGTTACTGCAATGAAAAGATCCACTTATTTTAAAAAGTATGAGCATTCATTTTCTTACCTGACTTTTAAGATCTTCAATGGCTGAAAAATATCTACTGTAGTCCTCATCGACTCCTCGGGAAGAACCAGGCCCATGTTTCTCATACCAACCCTTGATTTTCTCCTCAAGTTCCGCATTTGCTTCTTCCAGAGCACGCACGTGGTCCAGGTAGGACGCCAGGCGGTCGTTGAGGTTCTGCATGGTCATCTTCTCATTCCCAGAGAGGAGGCCATGTTCATTTCCAAGGAAACCAGCGCGGGTGCCACTTCCCAAGCCTCCACCGCTTTTACAGAAACCCGCTCCAGATGAAAGGCTTCCCAGACTAGCAGGAAAGCTACCTCCTGCGCCCGACCCACTGCACCCATTACCAGCCGCGAAGCCTGTTCCTCCAGCAGGCAGCCGGCCAGGACTAGCGCGGGAGCTCGCCCGCCTGCACCCGCTAGAAAGTCGGAAAGACATGGCCAGAGCACCCTTTGTGAGAGAACTGAGCAGGTGAAGCACACCGTCCGGGGAGTCAGCTCCATTGGCTTTTTATAGGATTCACTAGGTCATTTTGGTTTTAATTAGGCTGATCTGTAATAAAATATTACTAGCATCTTAATAGTTGTTTTTCATAATAGGGTGATTTTTACTACTGTCCAGTCTGAAGGTGGAAAGCTACCCAAGTTATCTTTGTATATGAAAAGGGTGCGAGGTGGCGTGAAACTAAATCATAGTTTGGAAGGTCAAAATTAAGTATGAGTAAATATACATCTTTTTGACCTCCCCTACCCCCTCACTTATCAAAGAATTAGTAATTAGTAATTCCAAGGAGAAATGTCCACTGACTTTGTACTGCAGATGCTTATGGGGGTATCTCTATTATTCAGGTTTTAAGGAGTGTTGATTTCTCATTAAAATCAGATACTCTCAATACATAGCAATCTTTTGGTAGCAGGAGTTCTTTAATTGACTTAATTGGAAATTGAAATAATAATAGTCTACAGTACTTTGCTTATCAATTTAGGTGAAATGAATGAATATATAGCATGGGAAATGATTTTCATTGAAATTTTATGGTTTAGGAACAGAATGTCCATTCAACTAACTTCTGAGTCTCCAAATTGTTCTTTTACCTGACTAAAAATTACTCTTTACTGACTTGTAGCTTCATTTTATATTTTTAATACATTATTTTGACAATGAGATTGATGAATGGAGAGTAAATATATATATTAAGGAGAGGGTTTTCATCACCACCTAGAAAACCTATAATTATGGTACTCTGAATAGGAGATTACTTGTCACAGGTAAACACTTTTCATTCATTGCCTTAATGCCAAAGGGAAGTTATCCTGTCTGGTGGTGCCTTATTTCCCTATTGGGTAAATGAAAATAACAATGGTGAACAGACTCAAATGAATGTTAAGTAGTTCCAATAATGAATGACTATAAACAGTCTGAAAGGCACAAACATATTGTAAATGTTAATTATTTAAATTATTATAATAAAATGGAAGTGTCAGACAGGGTCAGTCTCTATCACTTATAAAGGTACAAATTGATTGGTTGACTGATTATGGGTTTAGATAGCTTTGAAAGAATAATTTTCTGAGATTTTACAGTGTTGTAGATATTGAATACTCTAAAAACCATCCAATATTATTGTCCCCTTTAAAAGATATGAAATATTTGGGCCTCCCTGGTGGCGCAGTGGGTTAAGCAATGCACTATGAAGCAAACCGCAGCCACTGCAACATGAGTTCGATCCCTGCTGCCGGCCAG
>JAGFMF010011723.1:220512-239402 GCA_019455555.1 Galemys pyrenaicus | reverse complement strand
TGTGGCCGGGACTCGCCTTCTCGTTGAACCAGGCCTCGGCGTCCCTGCGGTTCTGCTCGGCCAGGTCTTCGTACTCGGCGCGCATGTTGTTGAGCAGGACCGTGAGGTCCACGCCGGGCGCCGCGTTCATCTCCACGTTCACGTTGCCGCCAGCCGCGCACTGCAGGGCCTTCATCTCCTGAAATACATGTTTCACCATTGTAGGTTCTGACCATTTTTAAAGGAGCCTGACTAACGTCATCCATATCGTCAGAAACTATTTTTAAGGCTTGGTTTCATTTGCGGGGAATGAATAGGGTCATTTCAAAGCCACCCAGAGCAACGGGCAAGGTCCCTCTCGAATATGGATTGAAGAGGTCTTGTTCCTCATCTGAAATGCATGTAAAATCTGGGGAGGAAGGCGGGTGGTGGGAGCTGGGGCGGGTGGAGAGGTGGAGGCGTCCACCTCCTCGTGGTTCTTCTTGAGGTAAGTGAGCTCCTCGCTCATGGTTTCCAGCTGGATCTGCAGGTCGGCCCGGCACAGCGTCAGCTCCTCTAACACCCGGCGCAGGCTGCTGATGTCCGTCTCCACGCTCTGGTGGAGGGCCAGCTCGTTTTCATACCTTAAAAATATGGGAACGTTTCAACACCTTAGTCACATCACTTTTCTAGGTCTTTATAAAAATCCGTGTCAGTTTTGAGGTCAGATTACTAAAATATCTGTTTATAACTTCAGTTAAATGACCCATAATGCAATACACACATTTCTTTTAGAAACAAGAGAATGGGGATATTCAAAATTCTCCTTCCCATGATTCTGACATTCATGCGTGTTATCCCCCCTCCAGTTTTCCAAGTAAGGTGTGTTAATCAGCTAGTCATTCTGATATGCATTTGGTTTAAAACACAAACAAACAAACAAATCAAAGCATGGAGCCAACCTTTAATCAAAAAAGAGAGGCAAATGCTCAGATAACCTTTTCCTGTTTTTCCTTCCTGTCTACTTACTTGAGCTTGAAGTCATCAGCTGTGAGTCTCGCGTTGTCGTTTTGTAGGACCACGTTTGCGTTACTTATAGTTGCAGAAATGATCTGATAAGTGGAGAGTCAGTTAAGAGTAGGAAATGCTAATTTAAAAAATTCCTTAAAATAGTCATTTAGGAAATTAGAGTAGTATTTCTGTCATTCTGTTGCCAGTAAAAAGATGATTCTTTTGAAAATGGGAAATTTAAGTATGGCCTCCCTTATCCTGTACCCCACCCATTAAAACCCAACCAACCCTTTCTGTTGATGAGCTTGTAAATATAGACCTAAAGACATTGAGCAGTTTTTGCTACTTTAATCTTCTAAATGCATAATCATACTCAATACCAACTGATCAATACCAATTGATTTTAATATACAGTCTTTTTAATATTAGTAATGAACTACCAATACTAGAAGCTGAGAGCAAAGCCCCACTGTCCTGTAACGCTGTGTGTGTCTGTGTACCTGTATGGCTGATGGGGTATTAACCTTGTGATAACGTGGTTCTTACCTGACTCTTAAGGTCGTCAATGATTGGGAAGTATCTGCTGTAATCATGATCGAGTCCGCGGCAGGAACCAGGCCCAAATTTCTCATACCAGTCCTTGATCTTCTGCTCCAGGTCGGCGTTGGCCTCCTCCAGGGCGCGCACGTTGTCCAGGTAGGAGGCCAGGCGGTCGTTGAGGTTCTGCATGGTCACCTTCTCGTTGCCCGAGAGGAGGCCGTGTTCGTTGCCCGTGTAGGTGGCACAGGAGGTGCTCCCCCCAGCCAGCCCCCCGCTATAGGCTCCTGCAGATGCGCTGCCTCCAAAGGCACAAGAGAAGCTCCCTCCCATGCCCTGCACACCACAAGCATTTCCAGTCACAAAGCCTGTTCCCCCGCTAGAGAGCCGCGTGGAGCCTGCTCCCCCACAAGAGCCGAGGCGCCAGGATGCAGAAGAAAAGCGCACAGACATGGTGGCCAGACTGGAGCGTTTATTCTTAGAGTGGAGCTCTGATGGCGAGTGTCCTACTCCAGCGGCTCAGTTTGTCTTTATATATACACATTGTTGGGGTGTTTCTTGATGAGCCTTGCTACCCATAGCAGAATAGTATTTTGCCAGCTCATCATGAATTATTCATAATTGGGTGACTTTTTTTTTTTTTAATGAATGTCTTCACCATGTCCACTTCTGTAGGTGGAGAGTTACCTTGGGGTTATTTGTTATCTTCAAAATGGGTCAGGGAGGAGTATTATCAAGGTTATTATAGTGATGCATTTCAAATTTAGTATGACTAATCCTTCCTGCCCTCCACGCTTTGGGACCATAAAATTCCTATAAGAATATAAAAGTTGGTAGACGTATTTCTCTTTCCCTTGCTTAACCCAACAGCATTGCATTTTCTGCAGAGATGAAGTATCACATTCATGGTTTTCTATGGGTTAGGTGAGTTTTCTTTTGGAGATGTTGAAAAGGTCAAGATCTTGGAGTCCTGGTATCAGAATAAGGACACCAGGTTTTAAATGAAAATTGAAGAATGAAATGAACTCTTCTTTGGGGACAGAAAGTCTTCCCTTGATTCCTCTCCCTCCTGAGTTACCATTTCATATTTATTGGTTTTCCACTAAGCTCTGTTGTTAATCAGGTTGAGTAGAGGTGATGGTTAGCTATTCCAGGCTTCAGTTTTCTCATTGTAAAAATGAAGGGACTAGACTATGGCCCATATGTTCCCTTTGCATTTCTATATTTCTTGTCATTTTACATTTCCTCCTTTCATTATTCTATAAAAATGTTCTGCATTCATTTCTTTCACTTTTCACTTCCTACTCACTGGTGATTTTTGGCCCCACCTCTTGACTGAAATTAACCTCTTAAATGTTGTTTATTACCCCACATTTCCAATCCAACCATCACCTCTTGTATTTATTCTCCTCTCTTCCCTTAGACAGATTTGCTACTGAGCATCCTGGTACTGGTGAGTTTTAAGCAATTGCTTTCTGAGGATGCTTCTGCCGCACTGGTTGCTTCTCTTCTTTTCCTCCATGTCCTAGCCTGTGTTCTCTATAGTTTGTCATTCCTTAAAGTTTTGGGCTTGATGCTCCTATTTTCTACATACTCTGTGATCTTGTCCTCATTGCTGTGGCTCTGTGTGAACGACTTCTCAATCTCCATCTTTAGCACTGACCTCTTCACCTTTCTAGACCCACACCTTCCTATGCCCACCAGACATTTCTATGTGGCGTCCTGTCTTGACTTCTCAACACACAATCACCTTGTTATCCAAAGTGGATCTTTCATATCCTTTTTCATTAGTTGTGGGTGGAATTACCCTGAGTCATGCTCAAGATTACTAAGAAGGCTGGAATTGCTGTCATTTTCTACAGCCTTTATCTAATAAAGCACTAGGTCCTACTGACTCTGTTTCTGCAGTGTCTCTTGAAGCGTTTTTCTCTTTTTTATTTCCCTTATCACTATCGTTTTTTCAGATCAATTATTCAAGTCTTAGTTAGACTCTTAGCTTCAAGTCTTTTTCATTTTCATCATGGTTGGTAGGCAGATGGGTGCTGAAGTACCGTTCCTGATGTACCACCCCATTCATGCAATTGAAAGAACTTGGGATCTTGAATCAGGTATATTTCTGCTCTCTGCTAGCTGTGTGACTGGTCATTCATTCTTTCTAAGATTAAGACATTATTTGTGTGGTTGTAAGGCTTTTAAATGGTATTTAAATATGTGAAGCAACTATGTCCATCAATAATAGGTGGTTGGCAAGTATTTTTTCCCTTTTTCTACTCTCTCCAATTTAAAAATCATTGACTATCAGCTAGATGAAACTTCTTTGCCTGACATTTAAGATCGTTCTTGATGTAGGTTCTACCTACCAACCCATCCATTCTTTTATTTTACTCCCCCCCCGCCCTTGTCTTTGTTCATATTGTTTTCTCTACTTGAGATTATTTGAGGTCTTGCATTTGCTAAGAATGACTGACATCACTTTCAATTATACAGATTGAAAATGCAGTTGCTAAAATTATAAATTTTCCTGACCTAATAAGTGAATTTGCAGAAAAGAAAGCCAAAAAGATCTGTTGATCAATTAAGAAATCACTTTGATATATTACAATATATTGTATTACATTAAAGGATGACATTACAGATGTTACTTTTTGAAATTTGTAAGTTTATATTATTATATATGTATCACTATGATCTCTATTATGTTTTAAGTAATAACATTTTAAAAAAATTATGGTTTAGCACTTCTAACTGAACTTTTTCCTGACTTTTGAACAAAGAGCCCCACATTTTCACTTTGCACTAGGCCCTGAAAATCATGTAGTTATCTCTGGTCATTGGGACCTTCTCTAGGAAGTTGAAGAATACTAGAAAGAAGACCTCTAGCTATGGATATTTGAATGTTTTCCACAAATGGTAGACCACTACACAACCATCTTGAAGCGAATACACACACACACACACAGATTTTTCAAATATTTAGGGCTTTACTCTTGAAGATAAACAGAATTTCAGAAGATCACCATATATTGAAAAATAACTCCAATATGAGAGATGGAGACTGAGAGAAAAATAGCACTCAGGGAATAGGCCATAAAGGAAGCTAAGTGCACGCAGATCAGGCCAGCTCATGAGAGACCAGGTTTGTTTTTCTCCATTTTGCCTGCAGTATTAGATGAAAGTTCTCAAAGAAATATACCTCTCTTGCATACTTTTTCTGGAAGCCACTAGGGGAAAAAGTAAAGAAGAAAAGGTCAAGCTTAGGGACCAGGAAATGGGGTCCCCATACAAGAGGATGTTGAATGAGAAGGCTCCATTGCTGCCTGCCTGCCTCCTTGCCTGCTGTTCTGCCTGTGTACCCAGTTGCCTGCTTCAGCATTAAAGGCATGTCAGATATACCTAAGGCTCTAAGATTCTTTTTCTGTTTGTCTGAATGAACAGTGGATCTGCCCAGTCTTGGGCAGTAGCAAAACACATACATTTCCTGATAAGAGCCCTTACTGAGGACTAGGATTTGGACTTGATTCCCGAAATCTTAATAACTAAAATAAGATGAGTTGCTGAATAACATCTCTATAAAAATGAAAGCATGTCAGAAAGGCAGCCCACAAAACAGACTACGACATAACCTACCACTTCAAGGTAGGTTCTATCCAAAATACATTTGAAACAACAGAAGAAAAAAGATGAGAAATAGAAAAACTTAGAAATGAGGGGATATGACTTAGAAAAGATTAGAAGTGAAATAAAAAAAATCATTACACTAAGTACCATATGATCACAGGAAATGAGATGTTCAGAGGAAATCAATCCTAAAAGAAAAGACATCCTGGAAATATATAATCTTAAATAAAATATTAGCCAATACAATTAAATAGTATATGAAATATTTTAAAAGTACCAAAGGAAAATGCACCATTTTATTTATAATGTTGAAATGTCAAAGACTTTTCAACCCTCTCCAGCAAACTCGGAACCTATTGATGAAAATTTTTATAAATATGATAATGAATTATGTGTCTTAAGGAAGAAAAAAAAAAGACAGAAAAACAGCAATATCAGAACATTTCCATCACCCTTTCACAAGTGGTAATTTTCTTCCCTGAATGAGCTCCCACAAATCTTGGGTGTTTGCTAGAAAAAAATAAGGTAGAGTCACATGTGATATTTGCTTTACCAACCACCAGAGCTTGGCAATTGAATGCTTTCTCTCTTTCTTTTAGATGGAAACTGATTTCTTGGAATCGCCATCTCACCATAACAAAAAGCAGGTGAGTCTTTAAGAATTGATAAGAACATGCACTCAGCCGAACTCTTAAAGAACTCAAGAGCCCTAAAATTCTGCCGAGCACAGGAAAATCCCAAAGGAGATGGTCAGCTCTCACACATCGAGGTAGGAAGGACAGAGTTAAGATGCCAAAGTCTGAGGATGGAATATTTTCTTCTATCCTATGAACTCAACAGAATGAGGGAAATGCATCCAGAATTTAATTTTATGCTCATTCCTTGGCTAAGTAGATACAGATATGCAGGTTTATTTCTTTGGCAAGAAGTGATGAATGGGAGTTGTTTTTCTTTTAAACTATTCCACGCCAACAGCACCCTTATCACAGCCACAGAATGCAATCTATATTTACAGTATAAACTAGCTATGAAAAGCAAAGATAAGGTTTTAAACATTCTGTGTGTTATGAGTACCCGGCATTGGCAGGCCTGGCATTAGGAGCACAACATTGCAGGAGATTCACACACTTAATTTAATCCTCTCCCACTGCTATCTTGATATTCACGATACTCTTATCTTTGAACTTGTGTCTTGTAAATGAAGACTGTGGGGCATGTGAATGGGCAGAGGAGTATATGAAATGTTTGAGGTCATCCCTTACTGCCTTACTGTGGATAGCGTGTGCAGTGCCCATGTGCACAGCATTCTGGTGGAGCCAGCTTGGCAGGAGTCTGGGGAGACTCAAAGGGAGTACAAGGGACTATCTTCTGACTATGACCGAGCAAGCAGTTCCCTGCCAGCCCCAAGATGCCAGGCTTTCCACTCAAATGGACCTTGCTTTGAAAGCAGAAAGAAGACAACGAATGATCAAAAGAAACTACATGAAGTAACCCGTGTTACATTTCTTATGAGCTAGCTCCTTTTGCTGAAAACAGTAATATAGGAAGATAAGAAAACCCAGTTTCTTTTCTTGAATCTTTTCTTGTCATTAAGTCAGTGGTGAAGAGTGTTGGTAGAATGTGAACATATAAAGAAATGAAATGAAATGAAAACAGTTGTGTTTGTTTGGTGGAGTGTTTCCAGTGTCTTAGTAAGAACAACATACACATATAAGCTACAAAACATGGATTGTGTAATTTTCTGATTCTGTATGTAAGTCCAGTGTTCTTATATTGGGATTTGAACCTGGCAGTGCACAATATAAAATGAAGGGAAGAATTTATATCAATTTAGTTTTAATTTTTACTGACCTAGAGTGATATTAAATGGCAAGAAAAAACCCACAAAAAAACCAAAAAACCCATGAGTTGAGAGTTTGACTGCAGAAGGTAGGAAAAAACATATTTTACTGCTTTAATGATACTTTCCCCCTGTTGTGTCAATAAGGAATTCCTCATTTTCACCGAGTCCTGTAACCTATGTAGTTGACTTTATAAGTTGTATGTTTGGGAAGCTATTTCCTCATGAATTTCTAGAATTTGCTTTGATAACTTTTAGTTCAAGTTCTTATAACTATCCCATCCTTTGAAATACCACATAACTGGCTTATTAGGTAGAACTTCTTCCTTCTCTGGAGATTAGCTGTGATCTAATATGATTAAAATCAGGTCATATTTGAAATATGAGGGCTGCTCTCTTTGTGAGAAGTTAACATTTGCTTGGAATCCCCACTGTATGTTTTGATCCAGAAACATAGAAAAACACATTTGACATAATATATTCATCAATTTGATGAGATTTGAAGTTCTCGAACAAGTGTTAGTAGGTTAAATCTAGTCTGTTCTCTATTTTCATATATCCCATGTGCTATGGATGGTTTTTACATTTTATGTAGTTGAATAAAATCCAAAGAAGAAAAATATTTTAGGACACATTTAGAATCATTTGAAATTTGAATTTCAGTGGCTATAAGTAAAGTTTTGTTGATCTATTATCTATGGCTACTTTTTGCTCTAATGGTTCAGCTGAGCAGTTGAAACAAAGACCTTAATGACTGTAAGGCCCTTCCCAGAAAAATTTTGCCTATCTCTGTTCTAGAGCAGGATGTTTATTGCTCTGGATTTTTCTAGAGATTATCCTATTCTTGAAGGCAATGGTATTCTGTGGTGGATCCAGGTTTCCAGAAGGTTTTGACTTTGTAGGCTCACAGCAAAATACTAGGAATGTGCCATCTAGTGGTGGAAACTTTCAATTTGAAGCGATAGTCTGAAATTTCTACTTTATTTGCACACACTAAAGTGGTGGGAATTAAAGACGATGTTTGGTGAATGTTTGATACTTAAATGTCATATAATTTTTACTACTATTTAAAACTAGAGTGAAAAGCAGTTACAATATATCCCACTAATGTCTCCCTATGAATTAACTTAGAAAAAAAAGAATCACAAATAATTATTAGTCGCAAATAAGTGGAAATGAGTGCACATCAGGTTTTTTTTATTTATTTGAAAACAAACACCCATCATCCTGTAAAAGTTATGTTTGCTAAGTAACTTATTTGTAACGGTAGGAAGTATTTTTACTATCCTCCCTGCTATTTAGAATAATGCAGTTATATGGGATCTTTCCCCAAATTCTTTTCTCAAAAATGACAGCTAGAAAGGAACCCTTTGTTCTGCCTTTCCATTGGTCATTTTTGATGTCTTCTCTTCAATGGAGTGAACCCTTGATGAAAGAACTTTGCCACGTTGATCTATTTCTTCAACCACTGTCTTTACCAGTGTGGTTTTGGATAACTCTAGAAACAAAACATTAGTGAATATACATATTCAACCTGAAAAATTACATGACAAAGAATTCCTCTGCTGTTTTAAACATACTATATATTTGTGAGTAAGCATAGAATTTTCAGTTTGGGATAGTTTAGAGAGAATAATGTTTTAAGTCCAAAGCACTTTAGTTAAAATTATTTAAATATAGCCTGTTGCCATCATATGTGATTACCATTAATGTGAAAGTATTTGCTGCAACAGAAAGAGAACTAGATTTTATTACCTTGAGGTGAATTTCCCGAGCTTCCTAATCCAAAGCCCTTTGACTGGGAGCATGAACTGTTGAAAAAAGAGTCCAGTTTAGTCTCTATTACTTCTATTTATCAGGTAAGAAACAGTCATCAAATAGAGAGATGAACATGAACTCAGGTGAATTTTTTATGCCAGAAACAGATCTTCATTCTCTAGAGAGGAAATGTTAAAATATTTTTGTGCAGGAACTGAAAACAATGAAGCGTTATCTGAAGAGACAGTATAAAACAATCTTGTTTTTGTTTGATTTTTTTTTACACTTAAGAATGTCAAGCTTCAGCGAGTTTGTACAGAATATGATTATTTCAGAGAGGCAGAGATGATATTAGGCATGAATTGGAAGCTAGGTAATGCCTGGGGGTATGGTGGGGTGACTCCTGAAACACGGGGATTCACATGGACAACAAACAGGGCCTTTGCAGGGCCAGCCGGGGTCATTCAAGGCAGATGCTGAATACCTTGCAGAGTAGGTGACTGCAGAGGCAAGAGATGGACATGCTTTTCTGCAGTGGAATGGAAAAGCAGGTTCAGAAGGCTAATGGCAGCTTCTCGTTGTGGTTTGGAAGAGGTAAAAACTGAATTTTCAAATGGTGTTACTTACTTTCCATCTCCGTCTATCAGGCGGCAGTAGGTCTCGATTTCCTTTTCCAGGTGGACCTTGATGTCCAGCAGCTGCTCATATTCCAGCTTCTGGCCCTCGGTCTCAGTTCTGACCTGGTGCAGCTGCTCCTCCAGGGCCCCGATCTGGGCCTGGATCTGGGTGAGCTGAGCGCAGTAGTTGCCTTCGGTCTCGGTCAGGGAGCACTCCAGAGAGTGTTTCTAGGCACACAGAAGATGCCAGAGCAAAGGGTGAAGCCACTATGAGGATTATGTCAAGACCCGTGCTGCCCCTACGTGAGTACTGAAAATGTGTGGGGCTTGTCACAACAAAAATGGGAGGTGGAGAGGAAGGGGAAGAGACAGGCATTGACTAGGTGGGTATCAGGCATGCTGGGTGACCTGGCATGAGATAATGATGCCTTTCACACTGGACTTTTGAGTGTCTCAAGAGATAGTCATAATATTTAGTACTATTTCCTCTTATGACCAACCTATATAGTAAAGCACTTTTTGGGGGATAGCACATAAGAAATAAGTATTGCAAAACTGACATTTTTAAATGACACATTGATTTTGGGGTTCCTGTTGTTTTCCAATCTTTTGTTTCTGTGGCTAGAGGTCCACTCATTACTTTTCCTTAGCTTCTTTTGTGCTGCTCTTTCATGTGACCCCTTTTGAGTCTCTGTCATCCATCAAAGGTCTTTTATTTAACACTTAAGACAGAATGAGTGCCTTTACAGGAGTGGGATTTCAGGATGAGGGATAGATTTCATAATACAGCACATATCATTTTCAGCACTACTCTTCTGAGTATTATACAGCCCCATGGCTAGTTGTCTAGTCTATAATTCTATAGTTTGTCCATCACGTGGCCTCTCCTTCAAGTAAAGCAGTTTTCTTCCTTCCCTTATCATACGTAAATACATTTGGGTGGGCCTTACTTCTGGTATTACTTATTACCTGTGTACCCACCCTCACTTCCACTCCTTCATTTCCCTTCTTGTGTGGAGCAATTCCTGATTCTACATTGTTTAAAATAAAACTGATGTATCAAAGGAAGGTACAAATGTCCTTTTCCATCCATGTTTTGGGATATATTTAACGATAATTTCAGTCTTCCTTTTTATTGCAGGCCTAGGAGAAATTTTGGTTTAAAAAGTTCTGTGTATTGCTAAGCAGATTGTGTGTATTGCCTTTGGAATAGGATTATAAAGAGGAAGTTATCAACTATTAATCTTATTAAGCAGTTACTGGGTCTAATGGGCTAAGAACCTTTGACGTAGCCCGGCAGGCTGACAGTGCATTGTGTGGTGGTGCTGGCCTCTCTAGGCAGAGGAGGGAAAGTGGTCAAGAAGACCTGAGGAAGGTGAGGCAGCAAGTGGCCAGGTGTCAGGGAGGCATGTGCTTGGCTGCTCAGAACTTTAATTTCCCTTATGATGTCTCTTCATATTTATTAAAGATCACTGATCTCTTAGATCAGTCAGGAGGGATCTCTGTTTCTGAGCCTACCATAGAAAGATCGACTGTAGGGGAGGAAGGAGGACAGGTTGAACTTGGGAGTTTGGATACTACAGAAAGCATATGACATGTTTATATATTTAGACAATGCCCAACTTACACATGATTTGTGTACTAACCTAGGAAGATGGCGCTTAGAGTTCATCTAAAGCAAAAGAATCTTAAGTATGAAAGTTAAGTTCAATGTCACCATGATTCTATAATTCAGTTATGTATTTTGTTAAATATTTTTGTTGTTAGAGTTTGGATTATCTCGTGAGTCCAAACTGCAGTACTTTTGGTGGCACAGAATGAGATCCTTCCCCCTCCCCCATATCATCATAAATGTTATGATATTCCACTATATATGTGTATGTGAGTGTGGGCATGTACATTTTCACGTGGAAGCATGCTATTAGAAAGAGCATATACACATATTGCTTTCTAACATCACTGCTGCTATATGAAAATGCACAAAATTCCATCCTGGGAACCCAGGGATTTAATCTTTCAACACAGCTTGGGAATGGGAGGGAGGACATATGCTCAGGGGTAGAGCAGCAGCACCAGGTCCTAGGGGTTCTTCTTGCAGGGAAGAGGGGTGTGGGATGGGAGGAGCACCCTAGGAATCCACAGTGGCAGGGAGGGTCTGGGTACCAGCTGGCAGTGGTGACACGGGTAAGAAGAGGGTCAGGCTGATTGGGTGGGGGCTGGTCAGTGGTGAGAAACAAGTCTCATGTAATGCCTGTGGTAAGAGGGCTTACTCTTTCGGGTGTTTCTGTTACCACGATCATCTTTACTTACCTGACCCACAGACTCATTTGTGCAATACCTGTTGCCTTTTTCTTTGTGTCACAACCTGGTGCCCTCAGGGAGCAGGAAACATGGGGACAGGGAACCTGGGGCTGTGTCTGCGCATGACTTTCTAAATCAAGCCTTTTGGGTACTGCCAACTGACTCCCCAGAAGGAAAGCCAGTTTTAGCGCTGGGTCGTCTCTATGGTAACCTCTAAAGGAACTGACTGGGTGTGGAGGAGGCTGGGAGGGACACGTGGGGAGGAAGAAGCAGCCGAGGAGGCCCTATGGGAGAAGATCCGCCCCTTTTGGCTCGGCCTGATGACGTGAAGGCAGCATCACTCTTGGGAGATGCCAGGGACTTAGGTGGGTGCGGCGTGGCAGCTGGACACAGGCCTGCTGCTTATTTTTGGGGGGAGCAAAATGCTACTACTTGCTCGGCGGGGCCCAAAACAGAGTTTTTGTTTTAGAAACGAAAACTGTGAGCTCTTATCAAGCCAGGGGAGCTGAGCCCAGCTGTAACAGAAGCCTCAGCGGTCTTGGAAGACAGGCTCTATCTTTCTTTCTGAGTGACTTGTCTTTCTGCTCTTCTCAGCATTTGTGAGGAAAGCTACGCGCCGGGAAGCAAGGCGGGCCCCAGTGAGACTTTAAAACCCCACGCCCGGGTGACCCACGCTGTCACCTACCATGGCGAGCAGGGACTGCAGCTCGATCTCCAGGGTCTGCATGGCGCGCTTCAGTTCAGTCAGCTCGCTGCGGGCCGAGGTGGCTGCGCCCGCGTCGTCGGAGATCTGCTGCTGCAGCGTGGCACTCTGGGAAGAGGCAAGAGGCAAAAGTCAGCTTCCTGACATGCGCAAGCGCAGCGGGGCTGTGTGTGTGTGTCTATGTATGTGGCCGGGACTCGCCTTCTCGTTGAACCAGGCCTCGGCGTCCCTGCGGTTCTGCTCGGCCAGGTCTTCGTACTCGGCGCGCATGTTGTTGAGCAGGACCGTGAGGTCCACGCCGGGCGCCGCGTTCATCTCCACGTTCACGTTGCCGCCAGCCGCGCACTGCAGGGCCTTCATCTCCTGCAGGGAAACACGAGTGTGACTTAGGAGCTCTTTATATTCACCCAAGGCGCAAGGAGAATTTTCAGAGATGTTACTTGATGGCTCAAGGTTCGTGGCTTAACCTCGAGAGGATAGTTGACTTGTTTTGGGGGGTTGCCAGTGCTCATCCCAGAAAGGAAATCCCTTCAAGATTTTTCAGATGGACTCACTGGATTTGAAGTCATGCCAGCCTTCTACTTAAGTAGTTATGTGTTATTAAAATAACCACAACCAACACCGCAGCAAAGGCGGTTACAGCATCTCAAGAGAAGTGTTTTATTCTTTTAAACAAGAAAGGGATAAAAAGACTAGAGTGTTATTAAGCATGTTGTTTGCAACTAATACGAGGCTGAGCACTTGTTGATGGGAATAGAGCAGTGGAAAGGGCACACAACCGTCCTCGCCCCCATTGGAACTGGTATCTCAGAGCACAGCAGTTTCCATGCATTCAATTATTTTAAACATCTTTATGTGGTAGGTACTATTACTGGGCTTATTTTACAGATTAGGAAACTGAAGCACAGAGAGGTAGAGTGCCTCTCCCAAGATACTTAATACTGAATGGTGCGGATGCTGACTCCACAGCACCTGCGTAGCAACTGCCCTCAACCCAACCTGGGGCACCCAGCTGGTCTCATCTGGCCAGGGAATGGGTTTCTGAACAAATCAGCCTATGAGTGACGAAACTTAGTTCTTTAGGGAGTTATCCCGTTTTTTCATTTTGCTTTTGATGGATGGGTACATCTGCTTTCTTACACCATGTCTCTGTCTCCTGTGATCAGCGACTCTCCAGTATCCACCAAGAGCAAAAGATTTACATTGCTTATATTTTGAGGTTTTGCATAAGATTCCATGAGAAGAAGACTGCTTGTTGTTGTAACAGTTTGAAAATTGAATTGCTTGTGTTGTCTTTGGGATACTGGTCATGGGTGAGTGTGGTAAAGAGGACACTCTCAAGAGCGCTGAGATGTGAGTGGGTCTCGGTTCCCTGCCTCAGAGCATTCAGAGGGGCCTCCTCTTGGTGAGCTGTGATCCTGGCCCCACCCTGAAGGTGCAGGCTGGCTGGGCTGCTTGGGCTGCTTGCTGTGGTCCTTATCACTTCTGTTCTGAGCTGGTTTCTTTTTTTGTTGTCACACTCATCCTTTTTCACTCTCTTGCTAACACTCCCTGGTTGACTTACCCCTCCAATCCTCTGCCCTGTGACTATCCTCTCTTTTTACTTCTTTTTCATTTTAACTTTTTTGTTGTAATACTCTTTCCACTCTCCCATAATTTTCTCATTTGGGGCAAGGAGGTTGGGTATTTTAATCAATAATAGGAAACTCCTATCATTGGGTAGCTCCTGAAAATCTGTCATCCATTACTTTAGAAACGTCTTCAATTCCTCTGGGACTATGTATACACACACACGTATACATATATGTATATGTGTATATATGTATATGTATATATACGGAAGTTGGCTTTGCTTGGTGTTATGTATCAAACAGTGAACCTATTATTGTGCAGACTTTGACATTAGAATAAGTCGAGGCTTGTGAAGTGGGGAAAACACTGACATCTTCCCTAGTCAGGACGTCTTTGGTGAGAAGGCTGACCTGAGACACGTCTGTTGAATCAAAGAAATGATCTAATGTGGGGAAAGATGACTGTATTACTAGAAAAGCAATGCTTTATTTTTCTATCAGGTTTTTTATTCCATCAAGATGATAGAATACATCAACTTGAAAAATGAAGGAACACAGGTCAAATTTTTCATATTTATTACCTTGGGGGATGAGATTAGAAAGGCAGAGTGGGAGAAGTGAATTTCTTCCTTTAATCCCCTGGCATTTTCTGAGTTTCGGTAATGAGCCTGAGTTACTCTTATAATTTAACACCCTCTTCCTCTCCGGTCCCATATGGAAAATGTACAGAACTGCCATTTGAATAGAATGAAAGCTGCTCCTACCTCCTCATGGTTCTTCTTGAGATATGTCATTTCCTCACTCAGGGACTCGTACTGCAGCTCCTGGTCCGTCCTGCAGAGCGTCAGCTCATCCAGAACCCGTCTCAGCCCGTTGATGTCCGCCTCTGTGTTCTGGTGGAGGGCCAGCTCGTTCTCATACCTTGAGAGGCATTCAGTGAATTTCAAAACAGTTAGACTACTTCAAGAGATGAGAAAATAAAACCTCAGTTGCTTCAAACTGAAAGAAATTAAGTCAGGACTCTATTAAAAATAAAATATACCAAGAAAGCCCCACTCCACTCTGCTTACCGCGTTCTGTGCAGGATGAACAGCAGTGGTTTAGTATAAACATTACAACAAGTGAAAGTATATCCCAATCAACTGAAAGTATGCCACGTCAGAGTTTTATCTTAGTTAAAATTACTTAGTACAAATACTGATGAATAGCTGTCTTGTGCGTGGCATTATTCTGGGTAGACACAGAAATACAGTGATATTTTGTTCCAAGATTACAAACACATAATAAACAGGTATAAATTGTGAGTGTAGCTGATTGCGCTATAACCTACTTGCATGTATTGTAGTATTATAGCAGGCATTACTTCCATTAACTATAAACTAAAGGTTGTTGTTTATTCTAGTTAGGTTTGAATTGAAACTTTATTCCACAAATTAAGTAGGTAGGAAACTTTTTCTAGAACATGGTTGCATTCTATCTACTTACTTTAGCCGGAAATCATCAGCGGCCAATCTGGCATTATCAATCTGCAGAATGACATTAGCATTAGCAGTGGTGGAAGAGATAATCTAGAAGAAATCAAAAGGAGAACGCAAGAAATAAGTCTAGTCTCATAGCTTGTTATTTCAGGAAATAAAAGAAGTTACGCAGTCGAGCTTTTGTGTGAAATGTTACTTCCTTAACAACCAACATGTCTAAAATTTTTTTAAAATTACAAATATGATTTTATTCTTCTAATATGCTCACAGAGCTTTTAGAATAGATACATTTTTATCAGTGACTTTTTCAAAATAGTAATAAAACTAGGAACATTTAAATTACATTGACATTCATGAATAAAAGCGCCTATTTTGATAGAAAGATATTTACCAAAATAAATAAGTCAATACAATGTAAATTACAGATCTAGCAGTTACATGTCTTTTTCTAAGAAAGTAATTCTTAGTTTTAAATATTTTGAAATTTCAAATTTGTGATTTCTCACCTTATTCTTCAGATCTTCAATGGACAGGTGGTATCTGCTGTAATCGTGATCAAGTCCACGGCAAGATCCAGGTCCGTATTTCTCATACCAGCCCTTGATTTTTCTCTCCAGCTCGGCGTTGGCCTCCTCCAGGGCGCGCACGTTGTCCAGGTAAGACGCCAGGCGGTCGTTGAGGTTCTGCATGGTCACCTTCTCGTTGCCTGACAGGAGGCCGCCCTCGCTTCCAGCAAAGCCAGCGCAGGCCGCATTTCCGAGGGCACTGCCAGTGTGGTTTCCACCAGGAGTGCTGCCCAAGCCCCCTCCCAAGGCACAGGAAAGTCCATTTCCTGCAAGGGGACTGCCACACGCGTTGCTGCTGGACTGTCTGATGGAGCCAGTTCCAGACCGTAAGCAAATATGCCTGGACCCGCTGGAAAATCGGAGAGACATGGCTGGTTGAGAAACGTTTGCCTTTCCTGGGGACGGTTCGACTCCAAAGAACAGAATATCGTGTGGGAAAGGTTTCGCTGGGCTTTTATATGCAATTATGGGGGTGTTTCTATTTGAATGATGCATGCCAAAAGAAAAAAAGCATCATTCAGATTGGCATGAAATTATGTATAATTGGGTGGTTTGTGTGTGTGTGTAAATTAATGTCTAACATCTCTGACTGTTGCTTCAGGATATTTGTTATCTTACATATAATAGGGTTTGTTCTATATTAAGTTCATTATTTTAACTTCTAATTTTGAGTGAGTAATCCTTTACTTTCATCTAGACCTAGGCATATAAGTCATTATGTAGCACAGGGTATTATAAAGTTTTAAAAGTTAAGGAAGATTGTGATAGGGGACCATCAGCTACAGTAGGGTCTTAATTATCAGAGATGTATAAAGAACCATCAACTACAGAAACATATGTTTTATCCCATTAGAGCAAAAAAAGTGTTATTAAAAATATGACAACTTCTCAGTATTACCATGATTATAACACTTATTTAGTACCTTGAACAATAACATAAGTATCGACTGATTCTTTTATGTAATGCATAGTTATGATGGCTGGTGTTTAATGCTAAATGTACTAATGTCAGGACTAGACGGTGCATAACTTTCTGTGAGAGTCTAAGGAGTTTGGAGTGAATGAATTATAAGTAAAAAAGCAGAGGGCAGAATGATCAAGTTGAAATGAAAAAAAGGGTAATTGCAAGGTGTGGACAGTAGTCCAGGTGAGGGTAAAGGGTGAAGGCAAAGGGAAGGGAAGAAGAATTTGAGCAGATATCATTGTTGATTGAGTTTGGAGAAGGAAGAAGGAGGAGGGGTTGGGGATGGCTCTTAGGAACTTGATTTCAGATAGTGGGAATCCCATAACATGAGTGGGATAGGGAATCCAGGAGAAGGAAGATCCTGAGTTTCTCCTCGAAGTTCACGTATTAGGTGTGTGGAAATGGAATGGGGGTGTGGATGGAGGAATGGAGAAACAGGTGCACAGGGAAGTGGGGGAAAGGAGCGAGGTGGTAATGAAGATGGGGTGGGGAGATGGAGGGTCAAGGGAGAAGGAGGAGAGGTGATGGGAAGGGCAACAGGGGGAGGGGATCGATCAGAGGGGAGAGCTACAGGAATGGAAAGAGCGCTGAGTGATTTGTTTCCAAGAGAAAATGGGACCAATTCAGGAGAAAGGCATTTTAAGTGGTTAGTGATATTAAAAAAAATATTTTTTCCATTGAACCCTTCTGCATGGTTCCTGTAGAAAGGGTTGTGGGTAGTTGTCAAGTGTGATAGAAAGAGTATCACCATATGCATTTGATGAGACACCAGAGATGATTGTGCTCAGCACACGATGGCCTGGGAATAAAACTGCCAAGGAACACAGTGGTTCTGTGTGCAGGATGTGTGTGGAGGGGATTGAGGTGGCAAGTGAGAAAGGAGGAAGGCGAGTGAGGAGAGAGTACATGAGAAGTCCCTGGATGCTGTGAAGGGAGTGTGGGAGTGAAGGCAGTGGGGGCTGGAAAAGAAGGGACAGGAGGGACCAGACCGGTTTCAGATACTGTGGTGAAGTTGTTTTGCCACCAGGAAAACTGGGGGTGTCTTCTAGAAATGTGTTGACACAAGCAGTCTGAAGAGTGTTCAGCTGGCACGGTAGAGGCATCAGTGGATGGCCTTTAAATTCACTTCTTGGGCCTCCCTGGTGGCGCAGTGGGTTAAGCAACGCACTATGAAGCAAACTGCAGCCACTGCAGCACGTGTTCGATCCCTGCTGCTGGCCAGGGAGGGGACCCACATGGCGCAGCAGACCTCTCCTGCATTGCCTGCTGCTCCCCTCAGCAGTGTACTTCTGTTAGTCTGCCTGATCTGTTCCCTGCTCTGTCTGTGGTGAATCCTTTCACCCCCCCCATACCTCTGGCCTGTACCCCAGTGCTTGTATGCATAAATAAATAAATATTTAAAAAAATAAATTCACTTCTTATTTATTTTTCCTTATGTCATTATTCATTTTTCTACAGTATTTGATTTTTCCTCTCAGGTGTAGTCTCCGTAATTCTCCCGCTGACATAGCACCCCTGAAACATCACCATACTCTCTTGTGCTCTTCCCTCCCCTGTTTTGACTCCTCTATCTCCCCTCCCCTGTTGTGTGCCTCAGATCTCTGGTTTGCCTGCAAGTTTTATCTATTTGCTGACCGTTTGGTTCCCCCATATTCCTCCTATAAGTGAAAACATCCAATATTTTTCTTTGTCCATCTGACTTACTTCACTGAGCATCATCCCTTCTAGCTCCATCCATGTTGCTGCAAATGGCATGCGTTTATCTTTTTGATTGCTGAATAGTATTCCGTTGTGTATATATACACCACATCTTCTTGATCCATTCAGATCATTTCAGAGCGACACAGAATCTCAGACATCACCTAATTCTTTTTTTTTTTTTAAAGATTTATTTATTTATGTATACAAGCACTGGGGTACAGGCCAGAGGTGGGGAGGTGAGAGGATTCACCACAGAGAGCGGGGAAC
>JAGFMF010011723.1:197599-217762 GCA_019455555.1 Galemys pyrenaicus | reverse complement strand
TGTTCTGCTCCCCGCTCTCTGTGGTGAATCCTCTCACCCCCCCACTTCTGGCCTGTACCCCAGTGCTTGTATGCATAAATAAATAAATCTTTAAAAAAATAAATAAAATTTAAACATTTTTATTTTTGATTAATTTTATTTAAAATTATTTGATTTTTAATTTTTAAAGAAATCATAATCCTGTTTTCCTTAGCAATTCACCATTTTACATTTCCACCAACAGGACACTAGGCTTCCCATTTCTCCACCTTGCCAACACCTGTTACTTTGTTTTTTTTAATAGTAGCTATCCCAGTGGGTGTAAGATGGTATCTCACCAAGTTTTGATTTGCATTTCCTTTGTGATTAGTGATGTTGAGCTTCTTTTCATTTTTTTTGGCAATACCCTACTCACTTTGATCTTTACATGTGTTCTTCAACCTCTCAAGAGACATTTTGGTGCCATTTTGTCTTCTAGTCTCCCCTACAAATTTTTTACTTTACAAACTCTATAGTGACTCTATAGGTGAAAACTTTTAATGAAAGGTCTTCTAAGGGGGTCATTAGCTTGGCCGGAGTTCAGCTAGCCTTGTATTCATGCTTTTCAAATCACGTATTCATGTGTCTCAAGCATGTCTCCTATAACTCATTTTGAGTCGAACAGGTTAATGAAAAGCTTAATTAATCCTGGAGGGCAAAACTATTTTCAGAATATTATTCACATTCTTTCTCAAGGTAATTTACATCAATTCACAATGATTCCTTCCTTCTCTAAGTGATACTAAGCTGTAAAGATCTTTCTTGGTGTTGGGATGTTGCGTGTGTGTGTGTGTGTCTAGCAGGAGACTGAGGACCTATGTGACACTCTAAGAATTCTTTCTCTTCTGGCGTGGCTTTCTTTTTAAAGAAGATTTATTTATTTATGCATACAAGAGCTGGGGTACAGGCCAGAGTCACGGGAGGCAAGAGGATTCACCAGGCAGAGTGGGAAGCAGAACAGGCAGACTGACTGAAACACACTGTGGAGGGCAGTAGCAGGCGAGGCAGGAGAGGTCTGCTACGCCATGTGGGTCCCCTCGCTGGCCAGCAGCAGGGATCGAACTCATGCTGCAGTGGCTGCAGTTTGCTTCATAGTACATTGCTTAACCCACTGCGCCACCAGGGAGGCCCTCTGGAGCGGCTTTCTGAGGGACAAGCTTGTTTGAAAATTATCCTTCAAAAAACTCTTCACTCCTGTTTCTGGACTGCATTTATTTCTGTAGTGCTGACTTGTTTTGGTGTCGACACAGTTTGGATAGTGTGCCTTGTGGCACACCTGTAGCTTCTCAGGGCAGTCAACTATCTCAGGGCAACAGCTGGTCCTTCCACATACTCCCACACACCTCTTGTATATAATATTTGGACTCGGGTTCACAGGACTAGTCACAATCCTGTCTGACATATTCTCACCATTATTCCTACTGTCTGGAATTCAGTTTTTCAGTTGTAGGATAGCAACCTGACCTGTTCTCCACCCTTAGGATCTCACGCTGATGATTACCTACTCAACAGCTTTTAGTGGGCTCATGTCCATCTCAGGAGATGTTAGTTTATTTAGCTAATATTTCTTTTAAAAAAAGATTTATTTTTATTTGTTTATGCACATAAGAACTAGGGTGTAGGTTAGAGGTATGGTGGGTGAGAGGATTCACCAGAGATAGAGTGGGGAGCAGAACAGACAGATCGACTGAAATGCACTGCTGAGGGGAGCAGCAGGTGAAACAGGAGAGGTCTCCTGCACCATGTGGCTTACCTCCCTGGTCAGGGATCGAACTTGTGCTGCAGTGGCTGCCCATAGCTTCATAGTGCTGAGACTTACCCCCTGCATCACCAGGGATGTCCTAATAAGTATTTCTTTGAAGATGAACAGAATACTGTCTCTCCAGTACTGACTCTATGGGGCAGGCATTTTTCTAAGAGCTTTATAGGTATTAACCCCACACTAATCTCATAAGAGGTAGTTATTATCCCTATTGCATACATAAGGAAGCTGGGACTCAGAGGTTTGAAGTAACTTGTCCAAAGATTACCAGATTTGTAAATGCTGGTGCCAAGATATGAAATCGAGGAACTAGTAACTTTGAAATGCACACAAATGAAACCTGTCCTCAATTCCCATTCTCAAGGTGCACTCTAGATGCTGAAGCTTATGTAATTTACTTCACTCAAGCTATATTTCCTAAAAATCAGACCATAACAAAGTTACTTCTTCATGCTCAAGCAAACTCTTTAGCCACCCCATAAACATCAGGGTTAAGATGCAAAACATTAAGGCTTATGGCAGTAAAATGCAATTATGCAAAATCTTTGGAGAAAGAACTTTTTTTTTTTGGTGTTCTGCACGTCTTCCATGAGTGTCAAAAACTGGCTTTGCTAGGTTCATTGAACACTGCTTAATTAAAAGCAGGATTCTCTAACAACTTTAGGACATGTGAGGATATGTACAGAATTTTTTGATTGATAGCTACATGATAAATCTATGCAGAAAAATGACCTGCACAGTTAACAATATTCTTACTATCCCCCTCATATACTTGTTAAAATCAAATAGCAAATTGCTTACTTAGACTGTCTTTATTAAACTATTGTTCAGAGTTTGGTAAAGAAACTAGTTCTCTTTTTATTAATATATAATTAACAGATAATATCAAGTAAGTTTAAGGCACACAACAAAATGACTTGAGAATTGGTTACCATAGTAACATAGTTAACATCTATTAAAAGAGTATTTATCAGAGATAATGTACTTTATCAGAGAGAATTTGACATAAATAATTGTTGGAGATACTGGCAGATTGAAAACTAAGACAGGACCACTGTGATTCAGAACTTTCAGAAATGAAAGTTTGGGTCTCTACTTTTTGAGATAAAGAACTCTGACCACCTGCCTTAGAGGGAGTGGGAGAAGACTGGGGAGAAGAGACAAATCTTAGTAACAAACACTAATAGTGATTAATAATAACAATTTGTATTTGTCTCAAATTAGTGTTATTGATAAAGAAAACATTTCTCCAGGGAAAGGAGAAAGATCATCTAGGATTATGAACAATATTCTAGATCCCCAGGACTTGGTTAACATTGCTAGATCAGTATTTTAAAAGATTTATTTATGCATACAAGAGCTGGGGTACAGGCCAGAGGTGCAGAGGGTGAGAGGATTTACCAGAGACAGAGTGGGGAGCAGAACAGGCAGACTGACTGAAATACACTGCTGAGGGGAGCAGCGGGCGAGGCAGGAGAGGTCTGCTGTGCCATGTGTGTCCCCTCCCTGGCCGGGAATCGAACTTGCACTGCAGAAGCCATGAAAGCTCCACAGTGCGGCACTCAACCCATTGAGCCACCAGGGAGTCCCTGGATCAGTATTTTAAAGGATAGCAGTCAGTGTACACAGTAGGAGCTCAGAGCCCTTACCCAATCACATCTGTTTTTCAGAGCTTTACATTGTGCATGGTGGGACTTCAACAGTGACCCTTACAAGAGTAGTCCCCAAGAAAAGTACCTGGTACATATAGAAAAAAGACATGTGAACTTCAGAGGAGAGTGTCTGAACTATGGCAATGTTGGTGGCAGGTAGATCATGGAAACTTGACTAGAAGTCCATTCACACTGGAATAGGGTGTCAGTCATCAATGTGGGATAAAGAGGGCAGGGTTTATGCATCAGGAGTCCCAAGCAAATGTCCTGGGGGTGACGAGGAGGATCGGGGTTCAAGTCCTGGGGAAAACTGCAACTCAAATCAGAAAGAATATGGAGGCAGGCTGCTATCTGGTGGGCACAGTAATCTAGGAACCCATCAGGGAGCACAAGGTAGTCATAGGGGCACAGAATGACTCCAGCTATCACTATTCCATGTACTAGTGGAGTACTAAGTAATCCAGAATGGGTTCTTATTGACTGAAGGAGAAGATTGGGTTGACCTTACAAGTACCAGGTCTTTATTACTGCTCACTGGGCAAGGCTGGCGAAGGCAGGGAACTTGAAGTCACTCTTTGGTCAAATTTGCAACACCATGTTTTAATAGTGCTTCTTCTGTTCATTTGAGAGACACCAGATAGTTTGTTGGGGTGATATGTTTTCACTGGAAGAATGTGTTGGGAGATATTTCACAAGCTGTAGAATGACTAGGTAGAAGATAATATTATTGAGAAGAATGTAAGGACAGGTAAATGTGAGAAGTGATCAGAAAGTGTGAAAGTTCCAGTTAATTTTTTGGATCTTAATGGAGTTATTTTTAGAATTTCTAGGATTGAAGTTGATTTCAAAGCCAGGGCTGCTTTCTGCCTATTGCGTCTATTTAAGAAAGAATAATATTGGTGACTCATGGATTTTTTTCAGTCAGTGAGATTACTGAGAAATCACCATGACAATCCATTTGTCTTCACAATTTCTGGGATAAATCTACCTTCAAATACCGTAATTTCTTAATCTTCAAGGTTAAAAATATTTACCTAATTTAAATAAGGACAGTTACGACCAAACAGTTTGCAGCAGTAAGAAAGTTTATTGGAATTCGTTAATAAATGAGAACAGAAAGGTTTTTTCCATTAAAGAACACTTTCTGGTACAGTGAAAAGAAGAAATACAGAAACCACAAAACACCTTTAGCTCAATTATTTTCGAGGGGTGAACCTATTTCCATAGACCATTAAGACTGAAGTGCATCCCTGGAGACTTTTCCCCTGCATTTCTGTACAGATTGGCCGTTGTAGAAGGGAGTCTCTTTCCAGTTGTTGTGGCTTAGTAGTGTTTCCTGGTTTCTGATTCCACCATAGATGAAAGGACTCTACCGTCAGGTGCCACCTCTTCAATAATTGTCTTGATTACTCTGGTTTTGTTAGTATCTGGAAATGAATGACACACACAATTAGAATACAGACCACTCAATTGAGGGCGGGTCCTTACTAATTGGCACCTAAAGCTTCTAAGAGAAATATACGCTTAAAAACAACAAAAAGTTTTTTTTTTTTAAAACCGAGCACTGTCTACGAGAGCATTTAAACTATGCCGTGACAGCCTCGACACCATGACAGGTGTCAAGCACAGTTCGTCAAAAAACTAGAAGCTTTCCATTTTTAAAAGCAGCTTTAGTTCTTCTTAACAAGCAACGTAACCATCCCAGAAAGTGAAAACTAGTTCTGATTACCCCAGTTAGTTTCTGCTGACCTTGGTCCCTTAGATGCGCTCTCCCCGGAAGAGGACGACCTGTGGCCGCCGCCGGAACTGCCGCCGCCGTAGCCACCGCTGGAACCGCCGCCGGAACTGCTGCCACCGTAGCCGCCGCCTGAACTACCACCGCCGGAACCGCCGCCGTAGCCGCCGCCGGAACCGCCGCCGGAACTTCCGCCATAGCCGCCGCCGGAACTTCCGCCATAGCCGCCGCCGGAACTTCCGCCGCCGCGTCCGCCGCCGTGGGAGCCGCCTCCAGTGCTGCAGGGAGTAAGGTCATGATTGGTTCAAATGTCGTTTAACGCTTAATTTTGGAAATCGGCGGGCCGCTTTCCAGCATGTCAGACTTTAGAAAATAAGCAGAAATGTTTTCAGAAAAAACATTCCTGCCAAATGGGTAACCCCCCCCCAAAAAAAATATCTTTAAAAGTAACTATGTAACACAGCCCTTAAGAGTCATTCTTGTCCAAATTCGTGGGAAATGAGAGTGGTGGCATAGCGCCTTTTCCTGTAATACACATTCTCGCCTTTCCCATCCTCTTGTAATTTGAAATATTGAATAAAAGGATTTTAAAAAATTATATACCCTCCCTCTCCATCTAGCAGGCTGCGGTAGGTTTGAATTTCATTCTCCAGTCGGATCTTAATGTCCAGAAGCTGTTGGTACTCGGCATTCTGGCACTCGGTTTCAGCACGGATCTGTTGCAGTTGTTCCTCCAGAGAGGAGATCTGTCCCTGAATCTGAGAGAGCTGCATACAGTAGCGACCCTCTGTTTCTGCCAAAGAGGATTCCAGGGATTGTTTCTGCAAAGAAGAGAGAACATAAGTGGCTTAATCTCATTCAGTGGAGTACAGGGAAGCTTATTTACTAATTTAATAAGTCATTGCATAGAAGACTAAAGGAAATGAATAGAATTTGTGCTTTATGTTAAATGACAGCAGTTCAATTTTAGCACTTTTAGATCACTGCCAGTAATGTTTTTCTACACTTACGGGAGTGCTAATGCTGTTTCTACTCTCTTACCCAATCCCGCATTTTCTCATGTGTTGCACATTCTTATGTGAGCATGAACCTTTGTAAGATGAAGTTGAAGTCAGTTCACAAGAGGGTTAACATACCAGGGCCAGTTGGGACTGTAGTTCAATCTCCAGGCCTTGAACAGTGCGTCTCAATTCAGTGATCTCAGATTTGTGGCTTGACATTTGTTCAATGTTACTGTCGATTTCTGTAGTCAGTTCCTTGCTCTATAGTATTAAGAATAGGAGAAGGTGAAAAAAATCTGAAATGATAACCAAACCTCCACCGGCTTCACTGTGAAGGAAGATGAATTACCTTTTCATTGAACCAGGCTTCGGCATCCTTGCGGTTTTGTTCAGCAAGTTGTTCATATTGGCTTCTCATGTTGTTCAGAAGTTGAGTCAGGTCAACACCTGGGGCAGCATTCATTTCCACATTCACATCACCAGTGGACACATTCTGAAGGTCTTTCATTTCCTGTTTGAGGAACAGTAAAATTTAATTTGCACTGGGGAAATGAGGCTGGTGGCATGGTGCCTTTTCCTGTGACCACAATGAGCTCCATTTGCGTAAGGGCAGTATGACTTTTTGTATACCTCTTCATGATTCTTCTTCAGGTAGGCCAGCTCTTCAGTCAGGCTCTCGATCTGCATCTCCAGGTCAGCTTTGGTCAGGGTCAGCTCGTCCAGCACCCGGCGCAGGCCATTGATGTCGGCATCCACGCTCTGGCGCAGGGCTACCTCATTCTCATACCTAAAACAAGCAAGAGACAAATAGTTGATATAATTTCCCTAAGAAAGGTGTACCCTAAGTGACTTTAAAAAGCATCATGGCCACATCGATAATATACTAATTTACACAGGTATATTAGTGGTTAATGTGAAGAAGTTGAACCGTTAATTTAAACTGCGTTTTCTTTTAATATTGCCAAGGTTGTTAATTACAACTTGAGTGAATTCAAGAAAATGTAAATGCTATTGTCAGCATTCAAAGTCATTGTTAAAAACTACTCTGATATTTGTGGTGACAGTTTTGAATCACATTCACGTAGCTTACTTCAGCCTGAAGTCATCAGCTGCCAGCCTGGCATTGTCAATCTGAAGCAGGACATTAGCGTTGTCGGTTGTTAGAGTGAGGATCTGGAAGGAGAAGCAAAGAAGTTTGATGCAGATATGGTTTTGATAGTGGCTTAGAGGAACTGCATTTTTATGTTCATTTTGGTGGAATTTTTTCTTTAAAATATGAAATATTGTAGACTTGACCATATACTTAAATTTGAGTTTCTGTACTCTTTATTTACTGTATCATCTCTTTCTGAAAACTAAGTGGAATGATACAGACATAGTCCTGCAGGTATGTCCTGCAATGTGACTGCCATGTATTTCAGCCAGCTTTTTACTGACTCATACCTATATTTTGTTTAGCTTGTTATAAATATATATTCTGAATGAACACAGCCTGAGCTGGCATGCAGTAGGTACAGCTCACAAATTCCGTAGTGATAAGGAACATCCCACTTTTGTACTGGAGAATTCATTCTTCTTGTAGTATTGGTAGTGAATATGTCATTTTCTTGTTACCAATACGAATATTTTGTTCTGTTTGATTTAGTAATTCAGTTCATATTTCTAAGTGATCTACTGTGGACTTATCATATACTCATTAAAACCTAAAAAATTCTCAGTAATCTGCCATTCTACAAGGCACACAACACACACATTGGATGAAGATGGCAGTGACCATATCCTCACAAATATTTATCTTTGATGAGACTGAATTATTTTTTGAACCAAGAAAGTAACATAGCAAATACACTCAACTATATTATACTTAAGATTCATGTATCTAAATTACATGGGTAAGAAATTGGTTGGATTTTTAAAATGCCTCTTACCTGATTTTTAAGCTCTTCAATGGTTTGGTAGTATTTGCTGTAGTCACGAGGCTCTCGCTGGCTTGAGTTGCCATGCTTTTCATACCATTCCTTGATTTTGCCTTCTAGCTCATAGTTTGATTCTTCCAGAGCCCGAACTTTATCCAAGTAGGAAGCCAGACGGTCATTCAGATTCTGCATGGTTACTTTCTCATTTCCGGAGAGAAGACCGCCATCTCCTCCTCCATATCCCCCACCACCAAAGCTGCCCCCACCAAAGCTGCCCCCACCGAAGCTGCCCCCACCGAAGCCACTCCCTCCAAAGCTGCCCCCTCCAAAGCTGCCCCCTCCAAAGCTTCCTCCTCCATAGCCTCCTCCTCCATAGCCCCCACCACCACAGCTGCTGGTTCCATAAACTCCACCAAAGCTACCTCCGCCAAAACCTCCCATTCCTCCTCCAAAGCCACCAGATGAGCCGCCCCCAAAGCAGCCTCCACCCATGCTCCCACGGCTAAAAGATCCACCAGCACCCCCTCCGGAGCTAAATCCTCCACCAAGGGAGCCTCTGCTGCTTGAAATTCTGCATGATCCTCCTCCGCCTCCTCCACCTCCACTTCGGGAGGAAGAGAATTGCTTGCTTGAGCTGTAACGAACAGACATGGTGATGCTGTTTAGCCCTGGGAGCACCTGCTACCACGGACAGTGACAGGCCTTTATATACCCAGAGGGTGTGTCCCACATGTGTCAGAGTTTGCTTACTTGCTTGGTTTTCTTTTTGCCAATTTAGCATCTTTGGCTTCTGATTGCATAAATTACCTTCAGTAGTAACCAAACCCAATAGGTATAGTTTTGAATTTGTCTTAGGAACAAACAGGATTTTTGCTGTGTTGAAATTGAGAAGGGGTGTAGTTCAGATGTATGCTTAGATGAGTATATGTTCCATTTTGCTTTTTCACCTGTTTGAGAACATTGGGCAACTGTTAAAATCTATTTTTCAGCACTAACTTATATTTGATGGGATGTTTGAAAAGTTTGGAAAAAGAGTTTTAACTATAAAATTATAGTTAATATCTTTTTGAAATTCATGTTTTAAGCAGTTTTAATTAATTGGAACAATAATTAATGTAAAGTCTGTCAGAACCATGCCATAACAGGGGTCTTGTAGAAAACTGACAGCAACCAGAAAGAAGAAAATCCAAACATATGCTCAGCAATTTAATTAGTGTTTAGAAGTTTCACAGACAAAATGTTAAAGGCATAAAGACACAGTTTATGACATGCATTTACGAGGCATATTTTCATTTATTTGTAGAATGAAAGTATATTGAGACTTTGCCTAGGAAATTGGAGTAATTACTTAGGAGTTTACTAATTTAATGGTGCTTTTTGACATTAAAAAATCTAAAATCATGAAACTACCATGCTATTTTTTAATTTTTATACTTATTGTAAATTTGAGAAATCATTTATTGTGATTAAATTTGTGAAAACCAAAAGGAAGAAATTTATAGCATAAGGTAAGAACTAACCTCCAGTACTAGTTTTTACAGTGTTTGATTGACTGAAAAGGAAGAATTTAATTATGATTGTGAATAAAACTTTTCTTGCAAGAATATAAATCTATGTTAGAAAATGATACTTTCTCCAAAACTTAGGAACTAAACTGTGAACATGTTTCTAAGCTAGATTGTGTTTATCCAGAATTTGGTATAGCAGTCTGTCTAGGAAAGTACGTAATTGGAACTTTAACACGTGATATGAAATTGTTTTTATATCTACTCATAGGCAATGACGTTGCTATTGTTCAAAATATATTGACATATTCTATCTCTATATAGTCACTTTATTTTACAGTTATGTAGTACAATTTGTGATGTTGTGATTCTTAATAATCTCTGAAACAAGTTCCTGGGTGGTTATTATTTCTAGTTTATAGGAGAGAAAGTTGAAGCTGAGAGAGTTTATGATTGTGCCTAAAGATATGATAGGTGGCTGGACTGAAAACTCAGTCTTTTGACACCTGGTTTCTGACTTTTCTACTACGTCAGTGTGTGTGTATGTTTTCTGCTCTGGTGGATTTGTTCTGGTGGAACAGAATGCCTTTATTTCATACCACAGACTTTTCCACATGGGAAAGCAAAACAAAAATTCCTTGGAAATATGAAGTTATTGAAAGGGTAGGTCACTTGGCATACACACTTCTGTTACTGATTGTTTTTTCAAATTAAATTTTCATACACACCTTCCAGTTTATGAAAATTATAGAAAGAGTTTCTGCAGGAAAAGAGAATGTGTTCGGGAGGATTAATGAAGAGATGGTTGTTAGAATGGAGGTTACTACCCAACATACTGCAGCTCCTCCAACTTGTCAGCACATGCAAGTGGGGCAGCAGATAAAAGAAAAAAATGAAACTCACCCATGGGAATTGATCCTTGGCAAAGATAACATGCACTATAGGATGGTTGTGGTGAATCAGGATGGAAAAAAATTCAGTAAGTTCAGAGAGGATGTTGTAGCCTTGGTATTGAAAACAAGTTGGAAAGAAAGTATTTCAATTAAAGAGAGATTTTAATAGATTTTTATGTGTAATTATCACAGATTTTGGATCTTGATTTTACCCATTTTGCTTTAATATTAGTCTTTAACTTTTTCCACCAGTGGGAAAATATAAAAATCTTAATCTAGCTTCAATTAGTAACAAGTGGTATGAAGAGGTCTGTTACAATTATGTTAACTCAAACAATCATGTGAAATAAAACCTTTGCAAGAAAATATATGGGAACACATACATGTATTGAACTTCTTTGAGTACTGATGATGACATTTAATTCGAGCTACCTTGGATAGTATAATTGAAGACTAGTATAACTTGCATAGTCTAGAAATGCATTTATTTATATTTGCACTATCATTCGTGGATATCAGCCTTTTGGCTTGGGTGAAATTACAGAGGTGCTGTTTAATAATTCAATAGCTAAATTGGGTGAAAACTTAAAATTGTCATGTAGTCTTGGTATCATTTACACGATTGCCATAATCCACTGTAACTATAATTTCATTGCTTTCAATTGTTATTGTCTCTATGAAAGGTACAGTGATAGGTGTTTAGAAGATAGAAAGATGAATAAATTCAACTGTTTACCTTAAAGATTTTACATTACAGCCTACTTGAGACATAAGATAAATTGCCAGTGTAAACTTACGTAGATGGTAAAGGAGGTGGGATGGAGATATCATGTAGGTAGGGTGGAGAGGCATTAACACACTTCCTCAAGATCTACTACGTTCTTCCCCCAAATCCTCTGTGATAGGTATTATTTGCTTCATTTAATAGGTAAAAAAAATGAAACTTTAGAAAAATGTATGGGATTTTCCTAGACTAACATAGCTAGTTTCTTCTCGAGCCAGGTTTTGAATCGAGCCTGTGTGGTGTCAAAGGTGGTACTGCGTTCATGGCATTGAACTGCCTCTTTTAAGACTGAAGAGTCTTAGCAAAGATAAGAGTCTTAGTAAGGGGGCCACTGTTGGATGAGGTTACTGACAAACTTCTATGGTACAGGTGGAATTTAAACTGAATCTCGCGAAGGGTGGGTAGGGTTTTTCCATTTGTGCAGCAGCAAAGGACTATTCTGTTAAGGTGGGACTGAAAATGCCAAGCAGGTGGAGACTAAATGGATCATTTTGTCTGGAACAGATTATCCATACTTACTAAATTTTGAACAGATTTTACTAAGCATCTATGATAGTCTTTGGGAGTATATAGGTGACTTATACATCATGACCCTCAGGGAGTTTATAGTCTATTTTGAGAGACAAACAAACATACCCACCCATGAATCAGGGATCATTCTATAGGGTAATCTGGGCTACATTTGAAGTGTGGACAGGGAGTGCAAAGAGTGCTTCTAACACACACACACACACACGAAACGTGCATGTGCATGTGCTCACAATGTAAGAATAGTGAAGTCAGCTTTTGGGAGATGAGTTTAGTTTAAGACAGATGAATTTGAAGCAATGCCATTAGAATCATAGGTTTATAATTTAAGAGGAAATTAAAGCAGCAGATTTCAGGATAGTTGGAGTCACTAAGGGAAGAAATTTAGAGAGAAATGAGCAGAATGTCTAAGTTACTTTAGGGGCTGGGAAAAATAATAGGGAATAAAACTGAGAAGGAGGGCACTTAATGAGGGGAAAAGGATCATGGAAAAGTCAGGGGAGGAGGGAGCCCACATAATAAGGTGGGGGTGATCTCCAGAGAGAAGCCCAAGAGAAAGGAAATTGAAAGCTTAGTTTGGCCACTAGGAACCATTGGCATCCTTCTGGAGGATGGGTTCAGAGAGAAGTGACGGGAACTCCACAGTTAGTGCCCAACAGTGGAACTGATTACTTTGCTTATTGGTGTTTTATTTTCATGTAGTTCTGTTGATAAATTACTTCGATAATTGTATCTGGACTTTGTGTCATGGTGAGGATGAGGACAGGTGCTATTCCCATGGCTAATATGGCTGGGGAATCTGAATCATGTTGTCGATCTAGCTCTGTTATCAGCTTGATTTAGCTCATTGTTGGGTTTTTAATATTTCCTATTTCTTCCCTGTTTTAATTCAAAGGAAATTCCCTTTTGAAGTTCCTCATTGGAAATTCTATCTGTGAGTTTCTTTCTCTGATTAGTTAATTGAAATATAATAATAGGTCATTGCAAATAGACAAATCTGGTAATGCAGGTTGCGTTTCAAGATGACAAGGCTGATGAGCTAAATGTTTATAATGTTCTGTTGTTGATCACATAAAATTTTAGTGTTAGGCTTTTTTTTTTTTTTTTTTGGCTTGAATGTTCTGAGGCTTTATGAAAATTGCTGACAGGGCCTTTCTGGTTACTGCTAACGGAGCAACTCTCAAATGGAAAGTTGAACCACTGATGGATTGGTGCTTTCTGAGTAACTAAGACAAGTAAGGTATTGATAGAGCCCATGTCTTCTCATTGGCAAACTTCCGAAAGTCAGGACTTGACATCTGTAGACACTCCCATATTACACAATTCTTATGAAACGTCTAGGCCTCCAGCGTGGAAGCCATAAAAGCTCGAGAAGTCCTCAGCGTACTGAAGCAGAGGGGTGGGTGGAGTGGGTGGGCTCTGGGGTCACACTGCTTGTGCTCTGACTGTCTCAGTTTCTTCATCTCCAAAGCAGGAATAGTCACTTTCCTTACGTGTAAATTGTAGTGGGAATGAAATGCGTTAATAAATATAAACCATTTAGGGCAGTGTCAGGCGTGTATGGAGTCCTTGATAGTTTTTTGTGGTTATTATTAATTCTGTCATCTCTCACACAGTCTAACCCACTGTCTAACCCACAAGGCCAGCAACAGATAAATGAATGAAAGAACAGGGTTGGAAGTTGGAATGTGACCAGGGAGGAGCGATAGGCAGGAGAGTAGGGGATTCTCTCCCATTTTGTGAAAACCTGTGTCATCTCCTTTTCTTTTAGTGACACTTGCTTTCATTTTTAACTTCTTTCTTTTATCTCCTATATCCACCAAGTTACCTTTTTTGCCACATTTTCTATTGCCATATCTGATGGATTTTTTGGTCGAGTATCACAGTAACTGCCCCAGACAGGCTTTCACCCCTGGTGATTACACCACCAGCTTCGGAGCTGATTTTCTTGGCTTAGTGTGGTATCACTTAAGATCTGTTTGCTGCTGCAAGATTAGTGCTCTTGAGAAAGCATTGTCATCACTTCATCAACACACTGAGGCACCCACCCACAGTGGCTTTCTCTCATGGGTAGACTGAGTCTTCCCAATGACCTTTGCTGTCTGTCCACCGTCAAGTTGAGGATGGTGGAGTGCAACAGATGGCCATATTCTCATAAAGTATTTCTATGACCTCAGGCAAGACGCTCAGCCTTTCTGTGTCTTTTACTAGCTCATAAAATGTGGATAATAAATATTAAAATATAGATGATAACAGTAAGAGTTCATGATCCCATGAAGCATGTTTTCCTTTAATTTTAAGCAAACTTTTCTGTTTAATCTTGAAAGCCTCTGTGCTTCATCCCATTTTCAGACCTTGTTCATCTTAAATAAAATGCTGATGCTGGAAAGACACATGTAAAATATTGTACTCAGGGTTTCAATAAAATCAGTTATTCTAACAGAGACAGAAATAAAAGACCTTTGTTACTCTTGGTTTGGAAAATCCTTCTTCCACTTGGCTGTGTATCCAAATTGTTCTACCTCAGTTCCAAGCTCTGATTTAAATGTCATCGCCATTAGGCTTCTCGCCATTAGTTTAGTCATGTCTGTCTCTTTTCATTTCCTTTGTATATAACCTAGTATTTTAGAATGTGCTACAATATATTATTATTGCTTTGAGTGAGATAGGACATTAAATTCCCTCAGAGATGGGAGGATGCCTTATAGCTTGCTGTACCTGGTAGGTACTTATTGTCTCTGAATGCTTTTATGTCCTCATGTCTTTCTCCATTTTTTCTCTTAGCCTTTATTTTGTTCTCTGAACTCTTCTCCCTTATGTTTTGGCAAAAGTGTAAATCCAAAATTTAAAGGTTAGTTGAAAACAATTTAATTTTACTTTGAAGCAAATTATAATACTTTTAGATGTGAGAATGTTGTGTAAGAATGTTAAGAATCCAAGATTCTGCATAGGTATTGTTAGATAGCTTGAAATATGTAAAGATATATACATTAGAATGTATATTTATATAATACTTTTTATTGAGATAACATTTGCTTATAACACTACATACATTTTAGGTATATAGTTTTTCACCTCAATAACTGTGTGTATCTCTTCACATCCACCACCAGATATCCAGTCACCATTCATGACCAACCAAGCAGTCCCTGTACCTATTTTCTCCTCCTCCTTCCCTTCTGGTAACCACCATTCTGTCGTCAGTCTAAGGGCTTTTGTTTCAGTTTTGTTTGTTCAGTTGCTTTGTTCCCTCTATGGTCCACAAATGAGTGAAATAAAATGGTGTTTGTCTTTCTCCTCCTGACTTATTTCACTTAGCTAGTCCCCTCAAGGTCGATCCACAGTGCTGAAATTTTTTTATGAGTCATTTTTTATGACTGAGTAGTATTCCATAATGTATACATATTGTATATTAAGAAAACATTTGGACCCTCACCTTTTCCTTTTTATTAAAGCTCCCTTCTTTGGTCTTGTGTCCATTATTGAGATAATCTAGATACTAGTAAGCTGATAAAATTTGTATTTGTATTAACTGGCTATTAGAGTTGGCTTTCTGGCTAGTTAGACTATGACTAGTGTAATTTAAGGATTACATGTAACATGGCTTAGGTTATAAGTTTCTTTAGTATATCCTCAAGGTCTTCCTTTTAATGGGGTTAGTTTCCTTCTGTGAGGGGTCACTGTGAGTTAACTAGATTAACAGGAAAATTCATCAGACATGGAACAGAAAGTGGAAACCTAATATTCCCTGTTGTTTACACAAAAAGTAGTAAAGCTAGAAGCACAAAACCACCCACCCACCCACCCAACCAACCACCCACCTCTGCAGACTCCAAACTTAAAATCTTAACATTGAACTTTGCCAAAAATTCAGTGGCCATTTTCCCATTCCCCCCGCCCCCACTCTTATTTTTTTTTTCTAAGATTTATTTATTTATGCATACAAGCACTGGGGTACAGGCCAGAGGTGCGGGGAGGTGAGAGAATCCACCAGACAGAACAGGAGGCAGAACAGGCAGATGGACTGAAACACACTGCTGAGGGGAGCAGCGGGCGAGGCAGGAGAGGTCTGCCTGCGCCATGTGGGTCACCTCCCTGGCCGGCAGCAGGGATCGAACGCGTGCTGCAGTGGCTGCAGTTTGCTTCATAGTGTGTTGCTTAACCCGCTGCACCACCAGGGAGGGCCCTGCCCCCACTCTTAAATGCAAGAAAATTCCTTTAGGTTCACTTGTGGTTTTTTATCAAAGCTGATCATTTCAAAGGTGGCTGGTAATAAGAGGAAAAAACTATTAGGTTATCTTAGAATTCTATAGCCTTAACCACTCAGCCACCTTGTCCAGGAGTCTGAGCAGATACAAAAATATTAGAGAAAATCTGGGATCAGAAATTATGCAAACAGTTTAAAGTACAAAATTCAAGCTCTGATCCCCCACTGTTGATCTTAATTGAATATTTGTAAAGTGTATAGATTTAAATGAAAAAAGTCTTATAAAGTCTATCTTTTAATGTTGTTATTTATAGATTTTTAAAATATTTGACTTTAAAAGGTCAAACAGCTTGTCAGTTTTCTAACAAGTTGAGAATAAGTTTTGTTCAAACCACCCTTATTTTTTGGTGGTGGGAATGCTAATAAATATATTTAAGTCGCTACTAAGATGAAACAATAGCTATGGGGGAAATTTAATGTAACCATTCTGTAGCCTCTGTCCACAAGGCTAAAGATTGATAATGCCCAAAGAACTTTTCATTTCTTGGAGTAAACCCATCAAATAAATATGTAAGTAATTTGCTAAATTAGGCCTCAGATAATTAGAGATTTTAGAACTTCTTGCGATGTTTCAGGCTCTATACTAAGCCCTTGACCTGCGTTTTTATTCCCTGAAATCCTGACAGCCACTGAATGACATAGGTTTTAACTAAAAAATTAAGTAGCTTCTCCAAAATTGTTCACTAAAATGGCTCTGCTGGGATTTGAACACAAATATTTACCTTCAGAAAACTCCCTTGAAGTGACCTAAAATTTGTATTTCCTAGTCTTGTTGACTTAGAGAATTTCCAGGAACGCAAAAGATTTACCTTTCCTTCTCAGGCTGAACAAACTTTATTATCATTACATTTGAAAACTGTCCTGTCTCCAACCTGCCAGCCAAAGGAAGGCAAACCCCAGATAATTTGGAAAGAAAATAATTGAGACGAGAGTCTCTGCTCTTGAGTAGGCCAGCCTTGTAGCTGTTGTCTGTGCCAGGCCAAGTGTGCCCCAGCTCCCTGAGGGTCCCTCCTGCTTGGGTTTCTGGGGGCTCCTAACTCTTTGGCAGGATTGTCCTTCAAACTCCAGACCAGTTATTAAAATAACAAATCAGAGCATTTAGCCACCATGCATAATTGCAGAATTAATCCTTTTACAATGCTGGCTTTCCCAGAGGGAGTTAACACACATCATGGAGATTGTCTGCTTTTCATCAGGTTTTTACTCTAAATTTTGAATATGTGGTATGTGTCTGAATTAATGCAATAGTAAACTATGCAGTAGTAAACGACATTGCTTTGAAATTTCCCAACTTCTGTAATTCAAGAGCTAAAAAGACACCTTGTGTGTGTGTGTGTGTCTCACAAATATCTATCATATTGATAACGTTACTTAAAATGTAAAATTAAGATGAACATTTTCTAGTCCTTCTAGACTAAAATTTCTAGTTTAGATGTGAATTGATATTTATGAAAAAAATAGCTTATTTTTTCTTGACATCTAGAGTACCAATGCTGCAATTTAAATATTATCTAATAGGCAGGCTTTTTTTTTTCTCCTTAAAAGCACACTGTCCAAGGTCAAGGATCCCACAGCCTGCACTGGAATGTCTACTGCGACAGCCCAGTACAACGATAGCCATCAAATCACTCTGGGCACAGGAAGACTAAGGATAACAAGCGCTCTGCCTCCTTTCATCACTAACATGTAGTTAACATTTACTGTGTACACACTGCATTCAGGGATTTATGTACATTTTCTTATACAGCCCATTTGATAACCCTGACAGACAGGTACTATATTGACCTTTTTTATAAAGGAGGAAACACATTCAGAGTGGTTATATATCAAGTGCAGGGTAACAAATTAGTAACTGAACCAAAATTGAAACCAGGTCTCTTCTCTAAAGCCCATGTTCTTACTCACTACTTTTCACTGCCAAATGTTTCATTAAACTTTGCTTGGTGGCTTCAAAGGCTGTTGCAGATATGTAAATTACAGTTGGGACCTTTTTATAACAGCAGGCCTGTTTTAGGAGAGGCTTACCTTTCCTGCTTATAAGTGAACTAAGTGGAATTTTTAAGGTAGGAAGATTTGATGAACATCCCTTTTTAAAAAATTGATTTAGAAATGTTATTTTCAAAGTTGTTCTGTAAAAGACTTTGCGATGTGTATGTTTTGAAGGTAATGGGTTTGTCTGGGCTTGGGAAGGGGTCAGGCATAATGCTAGACTGGCTTATGGCCGGTGCTACCTGACCTGATAGTCTAGGTGTGAGTAAGTACACACCGTCATTTTAGGAACCGTGTATTTATTAGAGTGTTTATTTTGTTGCCTACCCAGACTTTGCATTTATCAGTTTATCTCTTTCATCTTCACACGTCAGAGTTGTTCCTACTTAGCATTCTGGTTCTCTGTGTGAGTCCTGATTTGTTAATTTGAACATCCAGATTTGAACAAACAGAATTTGAACATTCTAGCACTTGTGAAAGTTAAGTACAGTAATAACTTTTTGTCAAACTAGAGCCACAGGATTTTCTCTGAAGGAATGGAAAATAGAAGTAAAAAGATTATTTGTTAAATATTGCAATGCAAAAAAGCAGAGCAGAATGACATCATCTAGCTATTACCAGGAAGAGCTTAATTTATAATATAAAGGAACCATTCCAAATTTGTTTATTCTTGGAATGATTGTCTTTTTTATCCTAATTTACCATTACCGTCTTATTTAACCATAAACAAAGTTGCCCTTTTTTTTTTTTTTAAAGTGCAGGCATGATTCAGGGGGGACATGGTTTGAGAAGTCTGTGCCCAGCAATGTAGCTGTTATACAATAGATAACCACTGACATCCTGTCACACATGGGAAACCATCAGGACTTTCAAAACAACATGCTCCGGGAGGTGGCTGGGCACGAGGCTATAACCCAGTGTCTGCAGAGCTGCCCGCAGCCACTACTTTCTGCTCCTGTCGGTGCTGGTCTCGTCCTTGGATGCCAACACTTGCCCACTCAGTTCTTTACCCTGAATAGTCAAATAAAAACAAAGACATGTAGCTTTCCTGGGTGCTGCTTGATATCAGATAGTATTTTGGATGGTGGTAGTTTTCCCTTTCAGTAAGCCAGGCCTCAGGCTTTTGTGTCTCTGTTCAGTTGGGACCTCACGTTGCACTCCTCTCTGACTCTGAGGGGCTCTTGGGTCCTTCCCTGGACCGTTTTGATTTCCACATTAACTACAACGTGAGGCACCTTATCATTGTCACCCTTCACTTCTTCATCTAATATTATTTAAAATGTCACAGGTGACTTGGTCTTTGCATCTGGAATCTGAAAACTTGAAAATAAAACTGGAAATAGAGATTTTAGAAATATCTTGAGATTTTTAACAATTTCTAAGAGATCACAAAAAAGTTACAAAATTTAACAAGTAAAAACACAGAATGTGCAATTAAATTTGCATTTCAGATGAACTTTTTTAGTATAAGTGTGTCCTATGCAACACATGAGCTATATTTGTACCAAAATATTACTCATTGTTTTATTTATTTGAAATTACAGTTTAACCAAGAGTCCTGTATTTTATCTGGCAATGCTGTTACAAAAATATTGAGGGCCATCTTATATAATCATTTTTTTATATTTTATGAAATACTTTAATATAAATTGTTCATCTGATCCTGACATTACCCTGAGAGTTAAGTTTTGCTGAGAGTCAGGGAGAGGGACATTATCATTACTTAATTAGCAAAAAAGTTTGGGATTCAACAAGTAATAATTCATCAAAGTCATGATGAACGAAGCATGAGCCTGAATCCAAGGTTTTTGAGTCCTAGTCCAGTGCTATTTAAAAAAAAAAATTGAGACATTTACAAAGTGCAGAAAAAGCATCAAAAATTAATTTTGGAAAGATGCAAAGGATAATGTAAGAAATAACATATCCCATCAGCCAGCATTGCTGTCCTTATTTTCCATATTTGCTTCCAGCTGAGAGTCTTGCCAGCACAGGGCATTAAGATCCTGCCCTTAGAGAATAAGAACAATAATAATAACAACAATAAAGACACAAAAACCAAAAAAATGAAAAGACAAGGACAAATTGGGGACACTTGGTGGGGAGGGGGGAGGGG
>JAGFMF010011723.1:182065-197549 GCA_019455555.1 Galemys pyrenaicus | reverse complement strand
GGCAGACGGGAGCACGGGGGACTGAGGTGATGGTGCACTGGTGATATGGTGATGGGGAATACATGGGGGTTACAATTGATGTCAAATATATGTAAATTTTAAAAAATTTAAAAAAAAAAAAAAGATCCTGTCGGTAGAGTGCCTGAAATTTAGTGAGAGCCTCTCTCGTGCCCCAGGTCCCGGGGACTGTGTGGCTATGCCAATGGAGAGAGGGGTAAAAAGCCTAATTGAAATGTTGACTGTGCACTCTATTCTTTTACCTGTGTTCTGTGAAATGAGTACAGCGTTTCTGGCTTCTGAAGGTGGAACATTCCCATGAAGCCTTTCATAAGCCAAACTCAAGATCAGTGTTTTCACTTTCTCAGCAGAGCACTGGGCTGCTTAGCGCCTAGGAGGCCGTGCAGGTGTGTACATTCTGCGTGGTTCCTCTCTCCTGACCTGAAGGAAGGCTTCCTCATGCACCACCAGCATCTCAAGGCCCGCAGTTGGTCCAGCACTCAGGCTCCCAACTTGATCCCACCACCCTGAACTCCACCAGCAGGCCCCCTGCGTTTGTTCTCTGAGTCCCCAGAATGTCACAGCTTCCTCCTGAGGCCCTAGAGCCCCGCAGCCACTGTAGCGCCGCCTCGAGCCAGGCCACGCAGTCAGGGGAGCCAGCCGGGTCACTCTGGAGGCTCAGAGACATTCAGTATGATCCCTGTAACACTCATCATCTTTAATGATACATTTTTTGAAAGTATAGCTTATTGGGGTCAAGTTAATCTCTTTACCCCTTTTTTTAGTGCTTGATAAGCCGCAGATGCTCAAGTGATGCCTTCTCCAGGCATCGGGTACTTAATACGCCACAGGAATATGTGTGGGAAAAGCACAGGAGACCATGATTTTGTGACTTTCTTTTGAACCATGATGAATGGTCATTTTAATCTCGGGGGCTCTCGAATAGAAAGCCTTTACTTCTTCTGACCCTCTTGCATGTCATCATGCTCTTGAGCCAGCTCAGGTATCTTTCACTGTCCACTTAGTTCTCCAAGGCCGCTCCTAGTCCCTGTCCAGGCAGTGTGTGTGGAGCAGTTTCTGCACTGTGGAGTGGAAGGGCCTGTGCTAGAATTCTGGCTTACTTGTCTTCTCTGAGTCTGCATGGAATCTTTCTGGTTTTCTACCTTCCAGTCTTCCTCGTGGAAAGCCTGCTCACTGTTGCAGGTAAGGTAGGAGGGGAGAGAAGCTCTCTGGTAGGTCAGGGGACACAGTAAGATGAGACTTACTCCTCAGCGGCCTATGTCTCTGAACTACAGAAACTGGCTCACCCCTCTTTTCCTCGCCTCCTCACTTGATGAGAGGCGGCATACTGGAGGCAGTAGGTGGGAACAGTGGGTAGGTTACAAGGAGTTAAGTAACCGTGAGAGATGGGTTCTTCCCTTGCAGTCTGACCTGCATGCCCGGTGGGGCTGCTTTCTCTGTGATAGTGGGTGTTCCCGCAGCGCCTGGGAGGAGGAGAACTAGTATCTACCCCAGTTTCCCTCGTTGGATTTGGATCTTTGTTTTGCTGCCCTCTTCCTCTCTGCAGCACTCCCCTCCCACCCCCCAGCTACCCTGTGCTCTGAAGTTGCTCCCTGGTACCGTAAAGTTACACTCCAGTTTGGTTCATCCTCCCCTGATGGTCTCCATTTCCATATTTTTTCCTCTTTGCAGAAAAAAACCTTTCGGCCTGCTGTGAGAATGGGTGTTTATGAGGATAAACATCTAACTGCATCTAAGGTGTGACTTACACAGGTGGGTAGGGGTGAGAGGTAGTCACCAAAGCTTCCTTTTATTCAAGTGGAGTTTTAGGCACCCTAGTGATAAAAATTCTGGAGAAGGTCCTTTTCTGTATTCTTTCAATTAATGCAACTTGACCCTTTGATAAGCTGAAGCAAGAAAGAGGGTGACAAGGGTTCCTTTTTCATCTCCAAGCATTTCCCCCTCACCTTCTGGTGGGGAGGGGCAGCGTCTTAACTCTGATCCCCCCATTTATGTACAGTAGTCACTCACTGAATACATGTTATATGCCAGAAGTGTCACGGGGTCCTGAGATGCAAAGATTAAGATGTGGTCCCTGCCCTCAAGGGTCGGGGAGGGCAGGAGATAAGCTGTAGATGATTAAAAAATAGATACAGGTTTACAGGCATATCAAGCACCAAGAAACCAAACCAGTGTCTGGAGGAGTTAGGGAGAGGCCATTTAAATGATATCTTAAAAAACAAGGGGGAGTCACTGTGTGGGGAAAAGAATTGCAGGCAGAGGGATGACAAGCATGTTAAAGAGATGTAAATGCGTGGCGTAGTGGAAGAACTTGACAAAGTGTGGTTTGGCTGGCGCATGAGCTTTATATGAGGGAGTGAGTGCCAAGAGGTGAGAGTGGAAAAAGATTAGGGCCAGATGGCAGAGAGCCTTTAAAAACCACGTAAAGAATTTGGACTTGGTCCCATAGTCTGTGGGTGGACCACTTGACACTCCCAAGCAGGGGATGAACTGATCTTCATTTGAAGAAAGATAACACTCTTGGCACCGTATTCGATGAACTGGAGGGAAACCAGAGGCAGGTAGATGAGATAGGAGGAGTTGCAAGAGTTGGGAGGAAGGAGAAGAGACAGCGAAACTTCAAGGGAAGAGCAGCGAGGTGGTGATAAGGGGAAACAGAAGAGCGAAGTGGTGGCGTTTGACTACTGAAAAGTCACAGGCCAGTGAAGGGGTGGGAGGAACCTGCAATTCTATTCCCCACACAGTGACTCCCCCTTGTTTTTTAAGATATCATTTAAATGGCCTCTCCCTAACTCCTCCAGACACTGGTTTGGTTTCTTGGTGCTTGATATGCCTGTAAACCTGTATCTATTTTTTAATCATCTACAGCTTATCTCCTGCCCTCCCCGACCCTTGAGGGCAGGGACCACATCTTAATCTTTGCATCTCAGGACCCTGTGACACTTCTGGCATATAACATATAGTCAGTGAGTGACTACTGTACATAAATGGGGGGATCAGAGTTAAGACACTGCCCCTCCCCACCAGAAGGTGAGGGGGAAATGCTTGGAGATGAAAAAGGAACCCTTGTCACCCTCTTTCCTGCTTCAGCTTATCTAATTTTGCCATTAACCCATATGGAAGTGCAAAGGAGGAGCAGGCTTGATAGGGAAGATGGTGCAGTCGGGATGGGGAGATGGGGTGAGGCGCGGGCCACGCCCAGGTGTAGAAGTTTTGTACACAGTTGCAGTGTGGCTTTGGAGTTAGAATTTGTGGCTCAGAGCAGCCATGACACCTAATGAGATTTCCCAGAGAACGGGTAGAGATGACAAAGGCTAGAACCGCACTGTAACATTTAAGGAGACATAAGAGAATGAAAGGTAATGCTCAAAAAGGAATCAGGAGACAGAAGTTTCAAGGAAACCAAGAGAGCAGAATTTGAAGAAGGGTTGTAGATAGAGGCCACTTGCTGATGTTGACTGAGTAGAACTAGGACTGCAAAGTCACTTTAAATTTGGTTAGTGTTGGGCTCTACAAAGCCCATGTTATGCTAAGGGGTGAATTTTTTCAAGCTACTAACTAAAATACTCTGTCTTTATAGTTTGTGGACATCTGACTGGACCAGTACAAATTAAAGGAAAATTTTCATTTTTAAAAGAGAAATTAATAGAAGAATTTAGGCAGGAACTTAAGGCTAGGGACCATCTACATCGAGGTGACGAAGTCTTGAGACCACTGAGTTTTTAAGAGCAAGACAGTCAGAAGGTTAAGGCGGGTGAGCATACCTTCAAAGCTAGACTTAGCACAGAGGAAACGTGGTGAAGGCAGTGAATGGAAGGCTGGGAACGCCTTGGGAAGTCACGACCAAAGCATGGATGAGTCACCAGATGGAGTTTCTGGAACCTCTAAGAGATGCTTCCAGTTCTTGAGTTCCAAATTCTGGGGAGAGATCAGGGAGAATGAAAGTTAGAACAAATGTTCACGATAGTGCCACAGGTCTCTTTGGAGAGTTACAAAACCATGTATTTTCTGGATAGTTTAGGGCACAGACATCATACCACTTGGATGGAGCTGGGATGAAGAATCTCTCTTGCATTTCTGTAGCATCCTGAGTGGGCAGACAGGACAAAAGAATGGTGAGGAGGAACAGGTTGGGGTTTGTCAGGTGGAGATAAGATTGTTGTGTGTAGAAGGTACTTGACAACAGAAGCAAATAGAATTATTGGAAAACTTAGGAAGCGTTTCCTTCAGGGCAACAAAGAAAAGGAGAACACTCGGGAACCCAAAATGTGAGATGGCAAAGTACCTGGAAGGAAAGAGGAATTTTTCCTCTTAATGTTAAGAAATAATAATGTTCAAGTTTAAGTGAAGACTCAGTGATGGATGGTTACCTGTTGGATAGTTAATTTAAACTTCATCTTAAGAACTTGTTAAAAATACAACCAGATGTGGTGTCATTTTAAAAAAATGACTGGGAAATGCTATCTGCTTCAGAGGAGTCCCTGAGGTGCTTGTGTGGAGCCTGGAAGGCATGTGTCTTTGTTCTCTGAATATGACGTACTTCATCCTTCATACCATGAGCCCTGCACCCTGATACTTGAAACTGGTAGTTGCAGTTTCAAAAGTATAGATGTGAGGAATCTCCATGAACTTGAGACAAAAGGAAATTGAGTTGTCTTTTTCACTGAACTAATAAAACCAAAATATACCCTTTCTCCTGGGGTTACCTACTGGCTTAGGAGTGTGGTGAGCAGGGAATAGTAGGAGAGGGATTCAAGGGTGCTCCCTTTCTCTTCATATTAGGGAGCCAGAAGCTGCATCTTGGCATATGGACAATCCTGACATTGGGGGACTTGCTAGTTAGGGGCAAGGATGTTCGCCTGGCCTCAGCAGGCTCTGGAGGACTGTCCCCAGGTTTAGCCATTGACCTCTGCTCAGATTCTGTGCTTGTATGGCAACTTTGGGATTCCTAATTCTTTCTCCAAAGCATACCTATAGTAGGAAGGTGAGTCATCCTGAAAGGTCTTCAACACCTGGGAAAAAATATGTCCTGTTTCTAATTAATTAATTGGTTTTCTAATATGTGCATTGCTGTTGTATGACTATGGTCCTTATAAGGGCACCATCAAGTGCCAGCTCACGTTTGGGGGCACTGGTAAAGTCCAGTTTCTGTACGTAGGGACTGAGAGGAGCAACTTCTAAACTAAGGTAAGTCTTCTGAAATGAATTCTGGTGTACACTAAAAAAAACAAAAACAAAAAACAACAGTCTTGTGGGCAGCCTGCTGTCTGCCTCATTACATCTTCTTATACTCTCCAGTAGGGTTTTTAGGAACAATTGCAGTAAGCCTTATTTTCAACAGTTGGTTATTAAAGTAAAATGGAGTTTGTGTGATGAAAAATAGGAAAACAGTTTTAGGAAACATGTACTTTAGAGATTATAAATAAAGCATTCTTGCTACCACCTTCCTGTCCTGCACTCAGGGCAGACATGAGTAATGGATAGTGACACTCTCCTGCTCAACCTGGGCTGACTGTGGAACCCCCTCACAACATTCAGCTAGGAAGTCAGGTTGAACTTGCCTAGGTTGGATTCAAGTGATCTGAAAATCTGAGTAGTCTAGATTAGGAGGGTTATTAGAGATTCTGGTCATAGAAAGTATAGCATTAAGCTGGAGAGAACATAAAGGACTATCCTTTGAGTTTGGTCTTTGTTTAGAAGTTTCTATATGTTCTTCCAGAAATAATGCCGTACTAGATAAATTGATAGACTTCATCAGAATGGAGTTTCTACACAATTAACTCATTAACTCCGTTGTTGTCAACTAGGGCAGAATTTGCAAGGGAACTCAGGTCATTACCAGGTTTTCAATCCTGGGTTTGTCCCTTAGTGGGTGTGCAGTAAGTTACTTAACTCTCTGAGCCTTGATTTCCTCCTATGAGAAATACTATCCAATTCATAAGCTGGTATCACAATTTAGATAACATATGCAAAGTGCTTGTGGCTAGTAGGTACTCACAAATATTCGTTCCTTCTTGCTTCTCATGTTGAAAATAGTCAACAGTGAGCAGAATTCCTTAGCAAATATTTTTACTCTCTACTTACGTATTTCTAGGGGTGGGTAGCTCATTGCTTTACAAAGCATCCAGAATAGCTCTCATAATAATCAACATAAGTAATCAACTTTATGTTGAACTGAAATCTGCACACCACGCAGCTTGCCTTCTGCACATAGCAAACTCAGCTTTGGAGTCTCTTGGATATTTGAAGACAGTTGCTCTACCCTCCAAAACCATTTTTCTTTTAGCACGGGGATCACCAGTTCCTTTACCCCTTAGAGAACACAAATGATACTTCCATCGCCAATCTATGCTGCCGTCACTTCTAAAACTCTAGGTTTGGTCTTGCCTTTTTTGTTTTTAGTATTAGTTCAAAGAATTTATTTTTAAAGGAATACATGCTGTGTTATATTCATTTGCATCTTTCCAGCATAGTATTACTTCCAGAGATATAATTCTGCACAGTTAATTTTTCTACTAAATGTATAGAAATTATATAAATGTAATTGTCACTAGTAACAAAATCCCCCCATTCTTGGTTTCAAGGAGGTGTTTTGAACACATTTGTCATGGAAACATGCTTTACTCACTTTTGGGTTCACCCTCTTGGGTGTGGGGCTAAGGCTTGTCACTCATTTCTGATTACGGTGTTGATTAACTAGTTGGCTCCTAAGCTATAATTATCTTCCTCCTTCAATTGAAATCACATTTCTGTATTACAACACGAGCTATTGCAAAACTACTAATATACATTGGATTTTTATTTCCCTCTAAGCAACTTTCCCTGACAATTCATATTTTTTCTTCTGGGTGGTTCAACTGTTCGCTGTTGCTCTTAAGCCACTGCTGACTAAGATGTTCTCCCTCACAGGGACTGATCAGTGCTCACTTTGCAATATTTTGGTTTGTTTTCCTGTGTCTTTACTTGCTGCAACTGATTAAAATATACTTTAGTATTACTCCCAGATAAAAGAATTTTGAGCAACTCATGTATTACAGCCATAGCTATGTGACAGCATAATTGCACGAAAATGAAAAACTGAGTCAACATATGCTTTTATTTTTAACCGCACCAAATGATGGGCTGGATGAATAGTTTGCATTGGATTTCAGCCAATCCTTACCCTGTGAATTTTCCCATCATTTTGACACCGTGTGAACAGAATGTGGTGGTTCTAAATCGCACTGAACCCTACATGTTTTTAGCAAAATGTAGTCTGTGAGATACTGCTGGGAATTTATTTCTAGATGACCAATAATACATGGCCCTGCCTTTGAAGAGGAGCCAGACACACGAACTCATCTTGTAAGATAAAGTTCAGACCACCGTGGTCAAAGATCAGAGGGTTGTCAGGAAAAGGTCATGTAGTCTTGCAGGGAGCATCTGGGTGAGATGCTCTTCGGTCCTTTCCTGCCCACCCATTTCCACTCACCGCTGTTCTTGTCATCGTGTTTACTCATCAAGACTGCTCCAAAGCTCTCGCCCAGAGAGTGCTCCTGGCCCCACGTCTGGGTCCTGCGTCTCTTCTCCCACCTCCAAACTTCTGTAATTCCTCATCCTTCTTTCCTTTACAGGCAAGTCTTTTTGTACCTCAAGGCAGCTCTGTCTGTGTTTGATCAGGCTTGCTTCTGTAATGTCCAGTAAATATCAGTCTGATTTGGAAAAAAACCTATTTTACTTAACTGGGAACAATTTCTATTTTGGTTGATTTCCAGGAACAATAAGGTTTCAGACTCATGTTTTTTTTTTTTTTTCTTTCCCATGGAAAGTAAGCCTTTCTTCCATCAGTTGCTTTTAGAAGCTCAGTTTTGTGCCCATAGTTAGTGGACCGCATCAATACAACCTTTAGTGTTTACTGTCATGATGGGTAAGAGGATTCTGTGGTGGTTCTTTATGTGCACATTAATGGATGTATTTTTCCCCACAGAAAGACTTCCTAGAATCTGTTACAGGGCAGGGAGAGGAGCACCCAGAACCCCCAAGCCTGCCCTCTCTGAATGGGTTTTGCCATTTGTCACATCGAGATAAACATATAAGGCTTTTAATGGGAAGGAATTTTAATACAATTAGGGTACAATAAAGAAAGAACAAAGAATATAGTTACTAAGTTAAGCATCCAAAGTTACCCATCTCCTTGAGGGTAAAAGTCCAGCCAAATAGGATTGGCCCAAAGCAAGGCCCAAAAACCTGGCACACATTTAAAGGACCTTTCAGTAGAGACCCACAGAAAAGGGTCAGAAAGAGTTAGACAAATCTGGGAGGAAAAGAGCAAAATTAAAATCAAGATGAAAGCTGCCATTGCTAACCTCCCCACGGGTCTCTCATCTATATTTGTTCCAACCAATCCAAGACCAAAAAGCAAACACAGTTTTTTCACATGTCCCTCTGCTCCACGTGCCTCATCCAGGTCTCCTTGCTGTTCTCCATCTTCCTTTCTTCCTCCTCTCTTCTCTGCAGAAATCTTTTTTCCTCCTCAGCTCTACCCACTTAGGGCGGAACCAGGATTTTGGAACTTCCCCTTTTCCTGAGACCACCCTGTTACAAAAAACCATTACTCTATTTTGTGGCAACAACTCTTAGAACTCTTAAGATGTATGGGAAAAAGTCCTCAGGTTAATTTCTTTAAAAAAAAAAAACACACGCCATGAATTAAAGGCAGCTTACTGAAACTGAAAATTGCTTTCTACTGAGTCATCAGATACAATACCTTGAGCATTAAGATTTACATCCACATTGTGCCTTGTGAAATCGCTAAGTTAGGATTTGTGTAGTTTAGATAAAAATGTATGTCTGCAGGACTGTCAAGAATCTTGTAAGTTTTCTGAGAATATTGAATTCATCCAGTTTCCCGATACAATGCAAACAACTTCTTAGTGGGTCTTTGGTCTTTGACAGTCCAGTTCCTTGATTCAGATTTAAGTAGAATAGTATCGTTTTGTTTGAGGTCATTTCATTAGAACATCGATGAGAAAAAATGTTGATTCCCATTGGGGCCACAGTGTGTGGAGTTTCCTGTCCTGCCCAGTCTGGGTGGGTTTTCTCTAGGTCCTCGTTTCCTCACACACCCCAAAGATTTGTGCAGCGGGTACGTTGGCCTGTCTCAGTTGTGCCAGTGCAGTGTGTGCCCTGCGGTGGAGGGGCGCCCTGTGCGGGGTGGGGTCCCGCCCTGCTCCTTGAAATGCCAGGACGGGTGGACTCCGGCTACCCAAGATCCTAGCTGGAATAGCAGGTTAGGGAATGAATAAATACAAATGACTGTTTAATATTAAAAGTATTTTAGGTCTTTGTTTACAATTTCGGTGATGCTTTGTGACCTGGAATCTGCCATAGGAGCATAACTGTTGTCTACTTCAGTTAGCCCATGGTAAATGGTTCTCTTATACATCGTTTTCTCAAGAACCACTCTGACACTTTAAGTGAGCAATTAACATTCATGTGACTCAGGCAATTAAAAAAATAAAGTAACCAAAGTAAATAGATGCAAATTAAATATATTTAGAGCATCCTCTTAGTACCTTCTAGGTAGTCCTGCAGACATACATACTTTTATGCTTAATAAGCTGGGACTCCTTCATTCAATCTTACCAAAGATGAGTGTTGGAAATTTAGTGAATAAACAGATAAAAATCTGATGGATGTTTCAAGAAAATAATAGGAAAACTATATCTCTCACCATCAAATATTTGTTACAAATGTTTATTGAGTGCCCTCTTTGTGGTTGGGAGGTACTGGAGTAATGCAGGCATAGAAACCAAGGTTAAGGGTTAAGTTAAATGGTTCTCCAACTTTAGAATACAAAAGGAAAAAAAAAGACTTACTTTTTCTTAGAGGTTTATTTTCACAAACAGCAGAGTGGGAGCTTATCACCAGGTGACCCAGCTTGAGCCTGCAGCAGAGGAGACAGCAAACCCTGGAGGGAACCCCAAGCCAGCAGACTCAGGAGAAGGGAGGCTACCCAGCGGCAGGAACCCCCAACAGGAATTTAAAACTCCCGTGACCTGAAAGAATTCCTTCATTCTTCTCTGTGTATGACTTGCCCTGTAACTAGCCAGTGGATTCAGTCCAGTACACATTTCTTTGCCCTTAATCTGCTCCTTAACCAGTAACATTTAACTCCTTTGTTCTCAGCTAAGCTCCCCCAAACCAATAACCCCATTGTCCTACTTAGATGGGGGTGGGGGGGCACACTTGAGTTTTTCTCTTGCCTCCTAGCTCTGGCTTATGATAAACTTCTTTCTCCTCCTCCACCTGCCATCACCTTGGGCCTCTATGTGAGTAGGGTAGTTAGCCCATCGCCCGGTTGCAGTGTTGCTCCAGCTTTTCCGAAGTGAAAACCTAGCATGTGCACAGTTCGTGCAAATAATGACTGTCTTCTCAGTGGAGATGTGCTGTGTTAGCTGCTGGGGCTACAGTGGAAGGCACAATAGTAGAGACAATGAGGAGCAAAAACCAACATTAATTCAGTAGCTGTGCAAATCGACTCATCATTGCAGGTCTTGCCAAGAGCCATGCAGGGAGACTGCTGAGTGGCCTGAGAGCTGCTAGGAGGGCCTGGCAGGTAGATGGTGGGGATGGCACAGGGGCAGAGGCCAGTGAAGACTTTTCAACGGAGGGAACTGATGAATAAAAGCCAGTCCAAACTGTAGAGGAAGCCCCTTCCAGGCAAAGGGAAAAGCCGGAGGGAGGGAATGGTTAGCTGGGCGTGGTTAGCTGGGCTGACCCAGTAAGGCTGCAGAGTCAAGGAGAGCAGGAGGGAAGACACAGTCTGAGAAAGGGAAAAGGGCCCAGGCCAGACTTGCTGGATTTTGGTCTTTATTCTAAGGACCATGGGAAGTCTCTGGAGTGTTTTAGCAGCAGGGTGATAAAGTCAGGTCTGTGTTCTTAAAAGAGCTCTCCCTGGCAAGGGTGGGGTGATTGCAAGGGGGGGTGAGTGGAAGTGGTGTGGTCACCTAGGGGAGGGCCCACGGGTGGGGTCTGGGCCAGGTAGTGGCCAGGTAGATTGAAATGTAGACATTTGTTAAAAGAGCATTGTCTTACTTGGTGATTTTCCTAATCAAGCCAAACATAAATTGAATGACCAGCAAACACTCTCAGCAGAGAGAAGTTGTCATGCGATGTCAGGTGTTTTGATGTTCGTATTTATGGCAAGTGGCATATGATTCACAGCAGGGTTTTTGGGACACAGTTTTATGTGATCAGGTTTTCAGAGTGCCAGGACTTGGGGAAAGGCAGCCAAAAGAATCTCCCTCTGGATCAATCAGCAGCTACTTGTGTAACTTGCTATGTTAGCTTTGTATCTTGGGAATGGCAAATATTGTCTTTTACCTCTGCAGACATACATCATTTCTGTCAAACAGCTGCTCCCTGAGTACCCTGGAGGTGACAGATAGAATGATAATGATGAGTAAAGTGTTCAGTGGGTCCCCCTCCCTGCCCAGACCCACCCTCCCCTAGAGGGATTCTCATCAAACAAGATTTTGTTCAGTGCTTGGCTACTTCCAGCTCTGGGAGCTGTGCAAACACCCTCCAGAATCTCAGGAGAGAGAGTTCTCCCTCAAGACTCCAGGGAGGAAGCCAGTCAAATTCTCCCACCTTCCCTTCACCCCCTTCCCAGAACTCTACTTGACACTCTGATGATTGAAGTGGGGGAACTTGACCTTATCCCTCCGCTTTATCTGTCACACCCTGAAGGATGGATTTGGCAGCAGCATGGATGAAAGCCTGAAGTTCAGGATTATTTCCTGATTAGATATTGACTCAGGATTTATTTGTTTGTTTTTAAACAATGATGGAAATTTATCTTATTGTTTATCAGCCTACTCAGTCACTTAGATAAGATAAGGAAGTTTAATATTAAGGTTACTCTGGTATTCAGTTTCTGGCACATTAGATTGTTTAAAATGGCTGTCCAGTGAAGATATCTTAAAAAGTACTCAGTGGTACTTTTATTTAATTAAAAATGTAGTATTGTAACAGGGTGGTCCCCAGGAAAAGGGGAAGTTCCAGGATCCTGGTCCCGCCCTACGTAGGGTGGAGCTGAGCAGCGATAAGAAATGCTAGAGAAAGGAAATAGGAGGACAGAAGGAAGGGAGAAAGAAGGGAACGGGATAAAAAGCAGCAAGGAGACCTGGAAGAGGCATGTAGAGCAGAGGAACATGTGAAAAATCTGTACTTGCTTTTTATTCTTAAACTAGTTGAAACAGATGTGGGTGAGAGACCCGTGGGGAGGTTAACAATGGCAGCTTTCATCTTGATTTTAATTTTGCTCTTTTTCTCCCAGATTTGTCTTACTCTTTCTAACCCTTTTCTATGGGTCTCTAGTAAAAGGCTTTTTGGCCTTGCCTTGGGCTAATCCTATTTGGCTGGACTTTTACTCTCAAGGAGATGGGTAACTTTGGATGCTTGACTTAGTACCTATATTCTTTGTCTTTTTTGTATTATTCCCTAATTATATTAAAATTCCTTCCCATTAAAAGCCTTATATGTTTATCTCGATGTGACAAATGGCAAAACCCATTTAGAGAGGGCATATTTAGGGGTTCTGGGGTGCCCCTCTCCCTGTCCTGTAACAGTATGAAATATAATGAAATATTTAAGAGTATTATAATTTTAAAATATGCCCTGAAAAAATGTCTGTTTAACAGTATGGGTTGCTCCTTTTAAAACTTCTAAAACCATAAAAATGAATGAGGAGTGCTAGTTCATCCATAAGGCGTTGACTTTGTTAAATTATTGGTATGTATAGGGTGTGGAGCGATGACAACTTTGCCAATTAAATGATGATGATTTATCTTATTCCATTTGTACCAATGCAAAAAAATAATAACTATGAAACTTTATCATGCATGTATTGACCTTTAGTTGATAAAAAATAAAGTTATGTAAAGATTGACATACAGTTGGTGCTAAAGAAATTTGTTGAATGAGTAAACACACTAATAACTGAATATATGATACCCTACATGTGTACATAAATATATCAGTGGAATGTTGTTTAAAAAGCAAAATTATACTTCAGCTGGTTAACAAAGGTTATATTTGCAGCTGTTCATTTGAAGCATGAAATTGTAACAACTGATTAAAAAAAAATCCCGTGATATTTCCAAACAAATAAAACATTTCAAAATGAATGACTACACTTTTCTCAGCTGAAACTACAGGTATATGTATTTTTAGGAGGTGAGTTTCACATTGATAACTAAAATAAATATAATCTGGTCAGCCAGATTCACAGTCCTCTGTGCTTAGGGTATTTTTTAAAATGAGGATTCCAAAGGTTGGACAAATGTGATTGTGCTCAATATTATTATTGTCTTTTTGTAAAAGGTGAATCATCTCAAGATGAGTAACTTGCTTTCATCAAAATAATGACACACTGAGCAAAGCCCAGTGCTACTGTTACAGGGCAGGGAGAGGAGCACCCTAGAATTCCCAAGCCTGCCCTCTCTGAATGGATTTTTCCATCCGCCGCATTAAGACAAACATATAAAACTTTTAATGGAAAGGAACTTTAATACAACTAGGGTACAATAAAGAAAGAATAAATAATATAATTATTAAGTTAAGCATTTTAAAGTTACCTATTTTTTTGAGGGTAAAAGTTTAGCCAAATAGGATTGGCCTAAAGCAAGGCCTAAAAACTTGCTACAAACTTAAAGGACTTTTTTAGTAGAGATTTATAGAAAAGGGTCAGAAAGAGTTAGACAAATTTGGGAGGAAAAGAGCAAAATTAAAATTAAGATGACAGTTGCCATTGTTAACCTCCCCAAGGGTTTCTTACCCACATTTGTTTTAACCAGTCTTAAGACTAAAAAGCAAGTATAGTTTTTTTACATGTTTTTTTTGCTTTATGTGCCTCCTCCAGGTCTCCTTGCTGTTCTTTATTTTCTTTTCTTCCTTCTCCTCTGCAGAAATTTTTTTATCCTCCTCAGCTCCACCCACTTAGGGTGGAACCAGGATTTTTGGAACTTCCCCTTTTCCTGGGACCACCCTGTTACACTACCTCATCCCCACCTGCTGGAACCCATTATTTCTGTGGATGACTTTTTTAGCACAGTCCTGTTAAAGGTCTACCTCTGGGAGCTGTTGCTATAATTCTGAAGAAAAATTGCATTTCTTGAAGAATATATACATTTGCACAGTCAACATAAACAATGAGATTTTTTAAGCAACTAAAATTTGCAATTTAAACAGAATGATATCCAGCAGAATTGTTCCTCAAAGACTTGATGATCATGTGCTTGCATTTTCAAGACCTTGAATAGTTTCTCTCAAGTCTGCAGTCCATTGAATGCATGTGAAGTATTGCATTTATTCAGGATTTTACTATGACTTATACTCTGCTGGCTTAAGGGGAATAAAACCCTAAATTGTGAGTGATGCTATCCAAGAGTGCTAAGGTTTCTTCCGTCTGTTTTCTAAACCCTTATTTAGAAATCTTCTCTCTTCTTCAATCTGAGCAGCTGTATGAACATTAGCATCTTATGATTCTGCTGTGCTTTACAGCCTCTGGTTTCTTTCATAGAAATTAGCTTTCTTGATGCTCACAATAACGTATGCTATAGGGAAGATACATGTTACCTCCAATAGGGCAGGTGAGATATTTCAGGCAAAAAAGATAACTGTGTATTTCTTTTTAAAAATTGGAGTTGTTTGGGAATTAGCATGAAGAGAAGGAAAAGAATAAAGAAGACTTGGGGTCTGGGAGATCTGGAAATTAATGAATTTCTTTAGTGGTAGAGTTGACGTTGTTATTTTTCTATAATAATAACAGCTAGTGGTTAGTGCCCTTGTGGCATGTGTGAAATTACAAGCCTTGCAACAATTATGTGAGACTGATGGTATGATTGCCCTAATGTTACAGACCACAGAACTGAAGAGCAGAAGGGTAGCTGAGACCACAAGGGAGTGACAGACCTAGGACCCCCGTAGCAGCCAGCATCTGCCTCTGTGTCTTACACACTGTGCTATGCTCAGTGTGGGCTGTATAAACCTGCTCTCCGGGGGGCACAAGAATAGAGTTCAAGGTTCACAGTGTTAATAGTTCCATCACCACCAATGCAAGCTACCAAGTGTTTAATAGTTGGCTTGTAGAATTTCCCAATATTTTGCTATGTGTGTGTGCTGAATCGGCGCTGAATCAGAGCACAGGCCAGTCCCCAGCACACCACGGCTGAGCAGGTGCCAGCCTGCTATGACTGAGCTGAGGGCGGGCCTCTGCACCACGGCTGAGCCAATCCAGCCTCGTCTTGCTTCCAGCACAGCATTGCTGCACAGACAGATGATTACATTTTTACTATTTAAAGTCAACTTTATTGGGCCTCCCTGATGGCGCAGTGGGTTAAGCAACACACTAGGAAGCAAACCGCAGCCACTGCAGCACGAGTTCGATCCCTGCTGCCGGCCAGGGGGGGACCCACATGGTGCA